>JACCID010000251.1:0-163649 GCA_018906775.1 Sycophila sp. Sp_5 | reverse complement strand
ACAGGTCATTCGAGACAAAACTGTAGGAATAAATGGCGCAAATTTTGTTCGTTCTGCGGAAAGGACAATATCTTTACAAAAAACTGTGCATGTCACGCGGCACAACCGACGGGAAACGGAGCGCAGGCCGAGACAAATGTAGCGACAGAGCCTCGGCCGAGTTAAAAGATTCGCGTTTATTTGTAAATGTAAATGTCGGTAAATGTAAATGCAATGCCCTGATCGACACCGATGCAAATTTTTCATGTATTAGCCAAATGACAGCAAATAAAATTAAAAAAATCACGGGGAGAATAAAGAAAATTAAAAGAATAGCGGCTGTAGCTAACGGCCAGATAGTAAAAATTAATTTTTGCTGGGTTGGAAAAATAAAGGTTTATAACAAAACTACTTTGGCAAAATTATTTATTATACCGGAGTTGACTCAGGATTTATTATTGGGCGTGGATGTAATAGAAAAACTTGAGCCTATATTTTTTTTAAATAAAAAACAGTTGTTACCGACATTTACAATTCAGGAAATTTGTAACATAAACGACGATATAGGGATAAAATCACTCACAGAAGATCAGAAGAAGAGATTAGATGCTTGGATTAAACAAGAAAAAGAAGAAATGCAGCATATGACAGGTTGCACACCGTTAATCCAACATAACATCAAGCTGATCGACGAAACACCAATAAAACAGAATACCGACCGAGGAACCCAGTAATACAGAAGACAATTCATGAAGAAGTCTAAGAAATGCTGGAAGCAGGGATAATAAGAAGATCGACAAGTCCTTGGAGTTCGCCAATAGTTCTGGTGAAAAAGAAAGACGGGAAAATGCGTTTTTGCGTAGATTTTCGAAAAGTTAATTCGGTAACATCTAAAAACGCATACCCATTGCCATTCTTGAATTCGATGCTCGATCGTCTACAAGGAGCACGGATACTGTCATCCATTGATTTAAAAAATGGATATTGGCAAGTGGCATTGGATGAAAAAAGTAAAGAGATTACCGCATTCACAGTACCCGGCTTGGGACTGTTTGAATTCAACGTAATGCCATTTGGATTGCATTCTGCAGGGGCGAGACCGGTCACATCGCTCAGTGACTGGGATTTACACAAAAAAAAAAAAAAAAAAAAAAAAAAAAAAAAAAAAAAGAAAGAAAGAAGCCACTCAGATATGGCCGAAAACGTATTTGTATATCTGGATGATATCATAATAATTTCCGAAACTTTCGAAGAGCATATGAAATGGCTAAAGATCGTTTTCGAGAAATTAAAGAATGCAAATCTGAAACCAAATTGGGATAAATGCAATTTCGCCCGCAAAGAATGAAATACCTAGGTCACGTTGTAGATGAATTTGGAGTACGAACGAACCCAGATAAAGTGGCCGCTGTGCAGAAATACCAGTACCAAATAATCCTAAAGAATTAAAAAGATTTTTGGGAATGATTTCTTGGTATCGGCGTTTCATACCGAACGTTGCAACAATGACAACGCCGTTGCAAGATCTCTTAAAGAAAAGAGCACAGTGGGAATGGAAAGATGCACAACAACATGCATTGTTAGAAATAAAAAAATGTTTGACGAATGCACCAATCCTCGCTTATCCGGATTGGAATTTACCATTCACCTTGCAAACGGAATGCAAGTTTAGAAGGTCTAGGCGCAGTTTTAACGCAGAATGATAGAGAAGTTGAAAAAGTCATTGCTTATGCTAGTCGTTCTTTAAGCAAAGCAGAAAAAAATTATTCGGTGACAGAACTTGAATGTTTAGCCGTTAAATGGGCAATTTGGAAGATGCGTGATTATTTAGACGGATGTCATTTTACTGTACTGACTGATCACCAGGCGTTAAAGTGTCTGAATAGTATAGATAGTCCAGCAGGTCGTCTTGCACGTTGGGCCTTAGAATTAAGCCAGTATGATTTCGATATTTTATATCGAAAAGGCTCGCGAAAATAACGTTGCAGATGCTCTGTCACGCAACCCTCTTGATGTCAACTCGATGAATAGTGGAAGTAATGAAAAATTGTACGCCCGTACATTCAGATTAGTCCATGAAAACCAGAAAATTTTTCGGATTTTTTGCATTAAAGAAGGAAGATTGTTTAAAAAAATTCTACACACCCAAACCTTTAATGAAATTGAAAGCGGAGAAAAATGGAAAATGTGCATTCGAGACGACGAAAAGACCGAGTTTTAAAAGAAAATCACGATTTACCGACTGCAGGCCACTTTGGCATTGCTAAAACTCTTGTTCGTTTAGCTAAAAAATTCTATTGGCCTGGAATGTTTCGTGAAGCAAAAGGGTACGTCCGATCTTGCAACAATTGCCAAAGATTTAAAAACTGCAACAACAGGCGCCGGCAGGGCAGTTAAAGCTACTTGTCCCGGCGACCCGTGGGAGACAGTTTCAATTGATCTCGTGGGACCATTACCTCGAACCAATAATGGTTTTACGCAAATGTTGGTTATCCAAGATGTTTCACATTCTCGTGAATTTAAAAAAATTACTCGAAAATGCAAAAATAAAACATAGGTTAACACCTCCGTACTCACCGCAATGTAACGCAGTTGAGAGGGCGAATCGTACTGTAAAGACAATGATAAAACAGTACATTACAGATTCTCAAAAACCTGGGACGCCCATATACCCGAAATAGCATTTGCATTTAATACTGCACACAGCGAATGCACCGGATACACACCCGCCTACTTGAATTTCGGTAGAGAGTTGATATCTGCCGGATCATTAGAGCAAGAAGAGAGAGGGAGTGTAAAAAATTCGTTTGAAAACCGGATAAAAAACTTGCAGGAAGCTTTAGATTTGGCCAAAGTCAACGCCGCAAAAAGCTTCCAAAGACAAGAAAAATATTACAATCTCCGCAGGAGAGAATGGAAACCGAAAATCGGCGAACAAGTTTAAAAAGAAATTTTGTCTTGTCCGATAAAGCCGAAAATATTAACGCAAAGTGTGCGAAAAATATATCGGTCCGTTTAAGGTCTTTAAAATAATTTCTCCGGTTATTTTTGACCTTAAAAATGATGAAAATGCGATTATTCGTCACGTACACATTAAAGATTTGAAACCGTTTGTGTCGACAGACGAGTAATAGATCTAAGGGTTAATGAACCCTAATGTACATATTGTATACAGGGTGTTCGAAATGTTCCGGACCCCCCACTTATAACATAAAGTAAGCATTTTGGAAAAAAATGTTAAATACAAAAGTTGTTAAGTTTTGAAGGTTGAACTAAATGATGACCTTGGATTTGTTATTGGTTATCATTTTCAAGGTCATTTAAAGGTCATCTTCAGTTTTTAAATAGGGACCCCTATTTTTTATTTCAGATTCTGAAAGAGCACAAAATTTTACATCTGGATATGTACCCACGTTATGGCTCAAAATGACCTACAGAGGTCATTTGGTGGTTAAATGATTATTTAGTAGCAGAAAGCCAAGAAATCCCGATTATTAAGAACTTTGGGTGTATTTGACGAAAAGAAAAAAAAAATTTCGTACTTTAATACTAAAGTACATAATTTGATTTTCTAGGACGAACTTTATGGTCACTTTAAAATTGGCCTTCATTTTTAAGGTCATTGAAAGTTATCTTTAGCTTATTAAAAAGGGACTCATTTTGTATTCCGGATTCTGGAGGAGCATTAAATTTTAGGTCTGGAGATATGTACAATATCCACGTCATGGCTCGAAATGATCTACATAGGACACTTGGGGGTTATTAATTTCAAAAGCAAAATAATCTAACCGTTTTACATGAACAGTTTTTATTGCAATAATTTTTTGCAAGGGTTACGATTTTCTACGCATGATTCATAGCATTTTCAGGATCGTTACTTGTACCTTAGAAGATTTTGCTCACTATTCTTTTTAGGAATCAGTTCATTTATAATTGTTAATTAACAATTGTTTACTCCTATTTACTTTTCTGTTTTCAAGAGTTAAGTGAAGTTCTCTTACTTCGAAATTCAGATAGTTGTATTAATTTTCAATAATTGTACTTTTAATCGTAGTAAAAAATGGCACATCTTACTGAACGAGAAAGAATATCTTTGTTGATGATGCGAGGGTGGGGTGATCAAGAGAGAGGTTACAAACAGGTACAGCGTTTATTCAATGAAACATTCAGAGTTGAAGAAAACAACCCTATTTCAAAAAGTACCGTAATTCGTACAATTAGACGTTTTGAAGAGACAGGTGGTATTAAAGATCGTCCTAAATCAGGTAGATCCAAATCATCGTCTAATGATGAAAAGAGCTTAGACGTATTACAATCATTTATTGAGGACCCCCATTGCAGCATCAGACGTTGTGCACAACAGCATGAAATGGGAGCTGCACCTGTGCACAAAATTTTGAAACTCAACAAATGGCATCCTTTCAAATTTAAAGTTGGTACACGAATTATCTGAAGATAATTTTGATAGAAGGGTAGAGTTTTGTGATGTAATGATGCAAATGATATCTGATGATCCTTTGCTCCTCAATAACATTGTTTTCTCTGATGGAAGCCACGTTTGAGTTAAGCGGAACAGTGAACAGACATAATTGTCGATACTGGAGTAACATCAATCCACATTGGATGAGAGCGGACCACACGCAACATCCTGAAAAAGTAAATGTTTGGGCTGGCATATTTAATGGAAGAGTACTTGGCCCTTTCTTTATTGAAGGTAATTTAAATGCTGCAATGTATGAAAACATGCTTTGAGACCAAATTATACCTGCTATACGGAATTTAACGGGTGGAAATCTGGACGAAATTTACTTCCAACAGGATGGTGCTCCTGCACACTACGGTATTCATGTTCGCCGATATTTAGATGCAACATTTCATGATAGATGGATTGGGCGGAGAGGTACAATTGAATGGCCACCTCGGTCCCCAGACCTAACGCCTCTTGATTACTTCCTTTGGGGATACTTGAAGGATAAAGTTTATGTTATAAAACCACGTGACTTGGATGAATTACGCCAAAGAATCACTGATGAAATAGACTTGATACCTCAGCAAATCTTGCGAAATGTTGTTGCAGCCTTTTACAATCGGTTAGCACATTGCCAAACTGTTAATGGGCAACAATTTGAACAGTTGTTGTAAAAAGTTCCTGTCAAAGACATTTTAAAAAAATTCAGTTTGGGCGAATAGTCCACTGTCTTGATTTAGTTAGCTGGGCCGCCGATAGTCCTGCCTTAGCTGACTGGGCCGCTAGTGTTCTTGTCTTAGTAGGCTGGGCCGCCGATGGTCTTGCCTTAGTTGGCTGGATCACCCATGATGTTACCTTAATTAGTTGTACCTCCCGTGCCTGAGCAATAAGGCTCATTTTGATTAGACATTTTTTTATTTATCATTTTCCCCCCCGAGGTATGTAGTTGTTGGGCCTAAGGCTTATTTTGATTAGACATTTTTTTATTTATCATTTTCTCCCCCGAGGTATGTAGTTGTTGGGCCTAAGGCTTATTTTGATTAGACATTTTTTTATTTATCATTTTCTCGCCCGAGTTATGTGGTTGTCTGGCCTAAGGCTTATTTTACGACAGTGTCAATTACACCTTCTACAATCCTAATGCAGAATTTAGCGCTGGTGCAAAATGGAGAATTACAACTAGGAGGCTTAATTTGGAAAACTAAAGTTAACCTTCAAATGACCTTGAAAATCAAGGGCAATGTCAATTTAACGCCACCATAAAGTTTGTCTTGCAAAATCAAATTACTTTAGTATTGGTCAGATACGCTCAAAGTTCTTAATAATCGGGATTTCTTGGCTTTCTGCTACTAAATAATCATTTAACCACTAAATGACCTCTGTAGGTCATTTTGAGCCATAACGTTGGTACATATCCAGATGTAAAATTTTGTGCTCTTTCAGAATCTGAAATAAAAAATAGGGGTCCCTATTTAAAAAACTGAAGATGACCTTTAAATGACCTTGAAAATGATAACCAATAACAAATCCAAGGTCATCATTTAGTTCAACCTTCAAAACTTAACAACTTTTGTATTTAACATTTTTTTCCAAAATGCTTACTTTATGTTATAAGTGGGGGGTCCGGAGCATTTCGAACACCCTGTATAATGTACATATACTGTAAATAATGCGAAATACGCCCGTTAGGATTAAGGACATTATTGTTTACGTTTAACCGGATAAAAGAAGCCTCCGAATCGTCAGAATTTTAGTATCGATTCGAATTGGACAGGCAGTATCTTGAGGATTTTGAAAAGTGTCTGGAAGGCCGGGGACCACCGCCTGTAGAAGAGGAGTACGTTCTTGCAGGGACCGCAGCAACGGCAAAAGAATATATCCCGACACCAAAAAAGATTTTAGAGAATAGGAGTGCGCTGTCGCTACCGCCAATACCTAAAAAGCGTTTGGTAGCCAAGTGGCAGGCAGCAGCG
Source organism: Sycophila sp. Sp_5 (assembly GCA_018906775.1). NCBI lineage: Eukaryota > Metazoa > Arthropoda > Insecta > Hymenoptera > Eurytomidae > Sycophila > Sycophila sp. Sp_5. The sequence continues at coordinate 157,229 of JACCID010000251.1, read as the reverse complement.
GCACGACGAGCAGCCGCAAAAATCACACAGATGGCAACCACAACGGCAACGGCAGCAACAACGGCAACAGCAGCAACAACGGCAACAACAGCAGGTTTACGACCGACGCGGATGATTTCCATCCCTTTTGGCCCAGAGGTGAAGGTGCCGATAGGAGTTAGAAATTTTCGGACAACTGCATGGGGATACCAGTGGCGCATCAAGTTTTCGAAGGAGGGAGTACCCCGCTTCATGCCACCGCGAAAGTGAGTCGCTTTTATCGGATTTTTGTAATTAGTTTATATATAGTTATTTTTATTTTTGTAATTAGTTTATTTTAAAAGTAATTTATTAGTCTTGTAAAACTTCGTTTTTTAAGGGGGGGGGGGGGTAATGTAACAAAGGTATTGCTCGACAGCGCGAGCAATAGCTTTATTACAAATTGAATTGAAGTCGGTACGCAACGCGCGTATATTTAATATATACTTGCGTTAGCGTGACCGCGACGGCCGGAGAGCAAGTGCGCTCCCGAGCCTCCCCACTACGCGACGCCTTCCCGCCCGCGGGAAGACGTCGTCATGACAACCAGGCTCTCCCACCGAGCGCGCCTCGAGTCGAGCGGCTCGGAGCGAGCGAGAGCTGACTGACGAATTCAGTCCACTCGGCGCACTGAGCCGAGCTCCAACCTTCAGGGGAGATTGTCGCACGTAATGAGTGCGTACAATTGGGCTTGCCGCGATTTATATTAGATCGATATTTGCGATAAATATTGTATATTTTCCGTTTTGTGTTTTTTTAGAATTACCGAGGGAGAGGGCAGGACGAAGCCCTACTAATGTAATGAAGAGCGCGCTTAATAGTTTAAGCGAAATTGTTTTTTTTTTGTATTATATCATTTTTTATTTTTTTAAATCAATAATAAATGTGTTAAACAGTTTAAAACGAATACAAGTGTGAGTGTGTTATTTACCTAATAGTGAAAATTCGTATTATTATTGGTAGTACCGCGTAAGGGGGTTTGCGAGCGCATTGAGCTCGTTTCGTGTTAAAGTTGTGCGCGTATTGAGCGTGACAGCTAGGGGTTGTAACAGGCGTATTGAGTCTCTTCACGAGTAGTACTCCTGAACGTATTGAGTTCAGGAGTAACCGGGACACCTCCTCCTACCCCATAGAATACCCAATTGTTACAAAATTGTAAAACGTCTCTTGTTAAATTCCAAAATTATTGTAATTGCCTATTTTGGAAAGCCGCGCGCCTTAAGTCGCTGGCTAAATAAAGGCACATTAGAGTTACGTTTGAGTTAATTGTTTATTTTTGTGTATTAATGTTATTGTGTTGTCCGCAACCTCTAGCGACTGTGCCGTTCGCGACCTCACGACTCTCCGCTGAGTAGCCGGAGTGAGAGTCCGTATTGTGCGAATTAAATTCTTTTTGCGAGAGGCACTGCTCGCAATATTTTATTTTACAGTGCCTGGCGCCCCATCCCCGTAAATTTGGGATGTTAAATCTTTACATATGGATTTCGACGTTGATTTATTCCGCGGATCCAATTTTAGTAATTATCTTAACTTGCGCGTTAGTTTGTGCGCATCTTGTGCGAGCAGCCCGTCGCGATCACACACGCGGCCGGTTGCCCGTTACAGTATAGAATGGTTAATTTAAGTGAAATAATATTCTAAACTACAATTGCAAGTAGTTTGAATCAATGGTATGGGGCGTTGAGTCAACAGCATAAGGTTTTAATTTAACAGAACGAAGCTGTTCAATTCAAAATCAAAATTTGTCAAATTGACAGAGTATACTGTTGCTCGCATTTATAGGCACGAGTCTTTTGATCCAACTGAATTTTTTTCTCAGTGTATCACTATGACAAATGGTTGCATGAAGTTTCGTATCGTATACAGTTAAAAAAAAAAGGTAAAAAATAAAAAAATTATTTTCTAGAATTCGTCTCAAAAAATAAATAGATTCAAAGATATCAGTAAAGCATGGGACTTAGTGTTTAGTCCCTTATAAATAGAAAAATTCCAGATCAGATTTTGGTATAAGATCTCACGTAAGATTTTTTAATAGGGGCGATTAGATGACATTAATGCGTAGTTTACGTGAGTTTATGTGGTACCTCGCATAACACTTGCGAAATTCGACAATTTATATCGACAGGAAATAGACTAAGAGAAGAATCGGAGAGCAAAAATTCGAAAATTATTCCTGTGGAGAATGTCCAAGTGGCCAGGAACCTTTTCCGATCGACAAGACACCTTGACCCTAACAATTTTTTTTTATTTTTATTAATTTTATTATATTAATTTAATATTATATTTTTAAAGTTATTATTTTCTATTATTATATACAATATAATTTTCTATAATATTTTTTGTTTAATTTTTTTTACAGATTAGTCGCGCAATTAGTTGTGTCTCTTTTTTCTCGATAAGGTGACGCAAAAAGCGACACGAAAAGCGACACAAAAAAAAGCGCATCCATTTTCAGTAGGGTCGTCTATGATAAAAAAGTGAAAATAGAAAAATGAGTTTTCAATCATCAATTCAAAAAGTAAACAGATTTAACTGTATCACAAAATAAAAAAATGGTTGGTGGACGAGCGGAGCGAGTAGGGGGGTACCCCCCTTAATATACTATATATTATATATCGTATATTACTATATATTATATTATATATATATATATGTACATGTGCGCAGTTCGAACAGTTGAAATAAGTATGACTGTATGTATATATACACGGTGTTCAAAAAGTAACTGGCACGACCAGTATACCCGTGTTCAGAATAACATTCTAAGCACTTTTTCCCTTTTGGCATAATTCGTAATTTTGGCTAATTATCGAGTTATGGTCAATCAAAAACTTTGATAATTAGCCAATCAGCGCGCGGATAGGCGCTGGTGGGCGGGGCTTTTGCCAGCGGGGAGAGCGGCTTGGGCGTGGCGTTGCCTCATCGTGCCTCCCCACTTCGCGGGCCCGTCAGCACACGAACACGCACGCACACTCGCGCGGTACCGCCGGGAGTGTGCGTGCGTGAGTTCGGAGCAGTCAAGACGCAGGGGTCTGTCGGTTGTATGCTTATCCCTCGGGGATCTGTAGGTTTTCAGGTCCCCGATGGAGAAGCAAGCGAGTGCCCGCTTTTGCCCGATTTTTGCTGTAACGGGCAAAGGCGGGCACACGGCGGGCTTCTCCCTCGGGAATCTGCATGTGTTCAGATCCCCGAGGGAGAAGCAAGCGAGTGCCCGCTTTTGCCCGATTTTTGCTGTAACGGGCAAAGGCGGGCACACGGCGTGCTTCACCCTCGGGAATCTGAACACATGCAGATTCCCGAGGGAGAAGAAAGGGAGAGAGTGCGGCCGCTTCAGCACGTTATTTACAGAAACGGGCTAAAGCGGCCGCCTTCATTCGCTTTAGCCCGTTACGTCCAAAAAACGGGCTAAAGCGAGCGCATTTCCCGCTTCTCTCCCGGGGATCTGTAAGTGTTCAGATTCCCGAGAGAGAAGCGAAAGAATGCGGCCGCTTCTCTCACGGGGATCTGAACACATGCAGATTCCCGAGGGAGAAGCAAGGGAGAGAGTGCGGCCGCTTCAGCAAGTTATTTACAGAAACGTGCTGAAGCGGCCGCCTTCATTCGCTTTAGCCCGTTACGTCCAAAAAACGGGCTAAAGCGAGCGCATTTCCCGCTTCTCTCTCGGGAATCTGAAAACGCGCAGATTCCCGGGAGAGAAGCGGGGAATGCGCTGGCTTTAGGCCGTTTATTCGACGTAACGGGCTAAAGCGGCCGCATTTTTTCGCTTCTCTCTCGGGGATCTGCGCGTTTTCAGATCCCCGGGAGAGAGGCGGGGAATGCGGCCGCTTTAGCCCGTTTTTTTGACGTGACGGGCTAAAGCGGCCGCATTCTATCGCTTTTCTCTCGGGGATCTGAAAACGCGCAGATCCCCGGGAGCGAAGCGGGGAATACGGCCGCTTTAGCCCGTTTTTTTCGACGTAACGGGCTAAAGCGGCCGCATTCTTTCGCTTTTCTCTCGAGGATCTGCGCGTTTTCAGATCCCCGGGAGAGAAGCGGCCGCATTCTATCGCTTTTCTCTCGGGGATCTGCGCGTTTTCAGATCCCCGCTTCTCTCCCGGGGATCTGAAAACGCGCAGATCCCCGAGAGAGAAGCGAAAGAAGGCGGCCGTTTTAGCCCGTTTCTATAAACAAATGGGCTTAAGCGGCCGCATTCCCCGCTTCTCCCTCGGAAATCTGCATGTGTTCAGATTCCCGAGGGAGAAGCAAGAGAGAGAGTGCGGCCGCTTCAGCACGTTTTTTGAAAGAAACGGGCTAAAGCGGCCGCATTCTTTCGCTTTTCTCTCGGGGATCTGCGCGTTTTCAGATCCCCGGGAGAGAAGCGGGGAATGCGGCCGCTTTAGCCCGTTTTTTCGACGTAACGGGCAAAAGCGGCCGAATTCTATCGCTTTTCTCTCGGGGATCTGCGCGTTTCCAGATCCCCGGGAGAGAAGCGGGGAATGCGGCCGCTTTAGCCCGTTTTTTCGACGTAACGGGCTAAAGCGGCAGAATTCTATCGCTTTTCTCTCGGGGATCTGAAAACGCGCAGATCCCCGAGAGAAAAGCGATAGAATTCGGCCGCTTTAGCCCGTTTCTTTCAAAAAACGTGCTGAAGCGGCTGCACTCTCTCTCTTGCTTCTCCCTCGGGAATCTAAACACATGCAGATTTCCGAGGGAGAAGCGGGGAATGCGGCCGCTTAAGCCCGTTTTTTCGACATAACGGGCTAAAGCGGCCGCATTCTTTCGCTTCTCTCTCGGGGATCTGCGCGTTTTCAGATCCCCGGGAGAGAGGCGGGGAATGCGGCCGCTTTAGCCCGTTTTTTCGACGTAACGGGCTAAAGCGGCCGCATTCTTTCGCTTCTCTCTCGGGGAACTGCGCGTTTTCAGATCCCCGGGAGAGAAGCGGGGAATGCGGCCGCTTTAGCCCGTTTTTTCGACGTAACGGGCTAAAGCGGCCGCATTCTTTCGCTTCTCTCTCGGGGATCTGCGCGTTTTCAGATCCCCGGGAGAGAAGCGGGGAATGCGCTCGCATTAGGCCGTTTTTTACAGAAACGGGCTAATGCGAGAACGCGTCTCGCTTTTAATCATTTTTAAAAATTACATAAATAATTGTATGTTTTTTTTTATGTAAATTTGAATTTAATTTGCATAAATAGTTTTTGTAATTTTTCTCAAATTGACAATCTACGTAGTAGATTCTCAATTGTCTTTAAATATGAATTTTTTTTAAAATCATTTGTTTTCTGGAGTGGGTGCCGCCGCTAGCGGTAGTTGTTTACTGAAACGCTTGCGGCGGACTTGGAGCGCCTTAAAACAAAATCGCGATACTTTTGTTTATTTAATAATTTTTTCCGTTCGCTTGTGGAAATGTCAGTCTCGCTTGAACCATGGATCACGCGCGTGTTCCTTACACTGTCGCTGATTACATTCGCATGGTTCAGGTATACATTGAGTGCAACGGTGTCGTCGCTCATGCTGCTAATCTTTATCGCGAGCGGTGGCCGAATGATCGGCATCCTACACGCGATACAATTAGAAATGCGTACATACGATTTACCGAGACTGGGAACGTTATGCCCATTATCGAACGTGCTGGACGTCCTCGCGAAGTATTGAATGTGGCAATGGAGGAGAGAATCCTCAGAAATTTTGATGCCGACCCAACCACCAGTACGCGTGCTGTTGCTCGGGAGCTTGACCTGTCCCATAGCCAGGTACATGGTGTGGTAAGGGATGCTGGTAGGCATCCTTACCATTACCGAAGTGTACAAGACTTGCTGCCCGGCGATTTTCAACACCGTGTGAATTTTTGTGGAGGTTTGCTGGCCCAATTGCGGGCAAACCCAAACTTTTTATTAAATATTTTGTTTACTGATGAGTGCACATTCACAACATCTGGGCTGTTGAATCAGCATAATTACCACTACTGGTCTGAAGAAAATCCACGAATGACCAGAGTGGTACATTTCCAGCACAGATAGAGCATCAATGTCTGGGCCGGAATAGTGAACGAAGAAATTGTAAGTATTTTTTTAAATACAAGAATTATTTATTAATTAATATAATGTTTTTTTGTATCATTCCCTATAATACATTTAGATTGGGCCGGTTTACCTTCCACCTCGTTTGAATGGTGCGGCGTACCTCGAGTTTTTGAGAGACCAGCTGCCAGGATTGCTCGAGAATGTGGAGTTGCAGCGCCGTCAAAACATGCTATTTCAGCACGATGGCGCTCCTCCACATTTTACGCGAGATGTGAGGGACCATCTCGATATGGTGTTCCCGGATCGGTGGATTGGCCGCGGAGGACCCATTCACTGGCCCGCACGTTCTCCTGATATAACCCCACTAGATTTCTTTCTGTGGGGTTATATTAAGGAGATCGTGTACAAGAATCCTGTTCGCGATAGAGATGAGTGCCGCCGCCGCATTGATGAAGCCTTCGCATCAGTAGCAGCAGACGAAAACATGATTCGAAGAGCTATAAATAACGTTAGGAGGAGAGCCGAGTTGGTGCTGGAACGTGATGGACGGCACGTCGAGCAATTCCTGTAATTTATATTGATTTTTTAAAACAGCCCTTTTCAGGGCTACCAAAAATAAAACGCTGGCAAACGATTCGTTTGTCAAAAAGGAGAGGGGGTTTTAGTGTGTAGTACCAGTGCAGACTGGTACAGTCACACACACGAGGGAAGCCCGATGCTTCCCTTATGGTGCATAAAGCATTTCCCCCTCTCCTCGGATAAAAAAAAAAAAAAAAAAAAAAAAAATTAACTTGCCAACAAGGAAGCAAAAGAATGCGGCCGCTTCTCTCCCGGGGATCTGAAAACGCGCAGATCCCCGAGAGAGAAGCGAAAGAATGCGGCCGCTTTAGCCCGTTATGTCGAAAAAACGGGCTAAAGCGGCCGCATTCCCCGCCTCTCTCCCGGGGATCTGAAAACGCGCAGATCCCCGAGAGAGAAGCGAAAAAATGCGGCCGCTTTAGCCCGTCACGTCGAAAAAACGGGCTAAAGCGGCCGCATTCCCCGCTTCTCTCCCGGGGATCTGCGCGTTTTCAGATCCCCGAGAGAAAAGCAAAAGAATGCGGCCACTTTAGCCCGTTACGTCGAAAACACGGCTTAAAGCCAGCGCATTCCCCGCTTCTCTCCCGGGGATCTAAAAACGCGCAGATCCCCGAGAGAAAAGCGAAAGAATGCGGCCGCTTTAGCCCGTTATGTCGAAAAACGGGCTAAAGCGGCCGCATTCCCCGCCTCTCTCCCGGGGATCTGAAAACGCGCAGATCCCCGAGAGAGAAGCGAAAAAATGCGGCCGCTTTAGCCCGTTATGTCGAAAAAACGGGCTAAAGCGGCCGCATTCCCCGCTTCTCTCCCGGGGATCTGCGCGTTTTCAGATCCCCGAGAGAAAAGCAAAGGAATGCGGCCGCTTTAGCCCGTTACGTCGAAAACACGGCTTAAAGCCAGCGCATTCCCCGCTTCTCTCCCGGGGATCTAAAAACGCGCAGATCCCCGAGAGAAAAACGATAGAATGCGGCCGCTTTAGCCCGTCACGTCAAAAAAACGGGCTAAAGCGGCCGCATTCCCCGCCTCTCTCCCGGGGATCTGAAAACGCGCAGATCCCCGAGAGAGAAGCGAAAAAATGCGGCCGCTTTAGCCCGTCACGTCAAAAAAACGGGCTAAAGCGGCCGCATTCCCCGCTTCTCTCCCGGGGATCTGAAAACGCGCAGATCCCCGAGAGAAAAGCGATAGAATGCGGCCGCTTTAGACCGTTACGTCGAATAAACGGCCTAAAGCCAGCGCATTCCCCGCTTCTCTCCCGGGAATCTGCGCGTTTTCAGATTTCCGAGAGAGAAGCGGGAAATGCGCTCGCTTTAGCCCCTTTTTGGACGTAACGGGCTAAAGCGAATGAAGGCGGCCGCTTCAGCACGTTTCTGTAAATAACGTGCTGAAGCGGCCGCACTCTCTCCCTTGCTTCTCCCTCGGGAATCTGCATGTGTTCAGATTCCCGAGGGTGAAGCACGCCGTGTGCCCGCCTTTGCCCGTTACAGCAAAAATCGGGCAAAAGCGGGCTCTTGCTTGCTTCTCCCTCGGGGATCTGAACACATGCAGATTCCCGAGGGAGAAGCCCGCCGTGTGCCCGCCTTTGCCCGTTACAGCAAAAATCGGGCTAAAGCGGCCGCATTCCCCGCCTCTCTCCCGGGGATCTGCGCGTTTTCAGATCCCCGAGAGAAAAGCGAAAGAATGCAGCCGCTTTTGCCCGTTTTTTTGACGTGACGGGCTAAAGCGGCCGCATTTTTTCGCTTCTCTCTCGGGGATCTGAAAACGCGCAGATCCCCGAGAGAAAAACGAAAGAATGCGGCCGCTTTAGCCCGTTACGTCGAAAAAAACGGGCTAAAGCGGCCGCATTCCCCGCCTCTCTCCCGGGGATCTGAAAACGCGCAGATCCCCGAGAGAAAAGCGAAAGAATGCGGCCGCTTTAGCCCGTTACGTCGAAAAAAACGGGCTTAAGCGGCCGCATTACCCGCTTCTCCCTCGGAAATCTGCATGTGTTCAGATTACCGAGGGAGAAGCAAGAGAGAGAGAGTGCGGCCGCTTCAGCACGTTTTTTGAAAGAAACGGGCTAAAGCGGCCGCATTCTTTCGCTTTTCTCTCGGGGATCTGAAAACGCGCAGATCCCCGGGAGGGAAGCGGGGAATGCGGCCGCTTTAGCCCGTTACGTCGAAAAAACGGGCTAAAGCGGCCGCATTCCCCGCCTCTCTCCCGGGGATCTGAAAACGCGCAGATCCCCGAGAGAGAAGCGAAAGAATGCGGCCGCTTTAGCCCGTTATGTCGAAAAAACGGGCTAAAGCGGCCGCATTCCCCGCTTCTCTCCCGGGGATCTGAAAACGCGCAGATCCCCGAGAGAAAAGCGATAGAATGCGGCCGCTTTAGCCCGTTACGTCGAATAAACGGCCTAAAGCCAGCGCATTCCCCGCTTCTCTCCCGGGAATCTGCGCGTTTTCAGATTCCCGAGAGAGAAGCGGGAAATGCGCTCGCTTTAGCCCCTTTTTGGACGTAACGGGCTAAAGCGAATGAAGGCGGCCGCTTCAGCACGTTTCTGTAAATAACGTGCTGAAGCGGCCGCACTCTCTCCCTTGCTTCTCCCTCGGGAATCTGCATGTGTTCAGATTCCCGAGGGTGAAGCACGCCGTGTGCCCGCCTTTGCCCGTTACAGCAAAAATCGGGCAAAAGCGGGCTCTTGCTTGCTTCTCCCTCGGGGATCTGAACACATGCAGATTCCCGAGGGAGAAGCCCGCCGTGTGCCCGCCTTTGCCCGTTACAGCAAAAATCGGGCAAAAGCGGGCACTCGCTTGCTTCTCCCTCGGGGATCTGAACACATGCAGATCCCCGAGGGATAAGCATACAACCGACAGACCCCTGCGTCTTGACTGCTCCGAACTCACGCACGCACACTCCCGGCGGTACCGCGCGAGTGTGCGTGCGTGTCCGTGTGCTGACGGGCCCGCGAAGTGGGGAGGCACGATGAGGCAGCGCCACGCCCAAGCCGCTCTCCCCGCTGGCAAAAGCCCCGCCCACCAGCGCCTATCCGCGCGCTGATTGGCTAATTATCGAAGTTTTTGATTGACCATAACTCGATAATTAGCCAAAATTACGAATTATGCCAAAAGGGAAAAAGTGCTTAGAATGTTATTCTGAACACGGGTATACTGGTCGTGCCAGTTACTTTTTGAACACCGTGTATATTCTGTGAGCTGTAAGTAAGTGAGTAGAGTATTAAGCAAATAGTCTATAGATAAAGAGACACGATCAGTCAGTAGTTGCTGCTAGCCTTCATGTAAATCTTAGAAGAATATACGTTAGAGTTAATATTGTAATGATTGTTTTATTTTGTCTTTTCACATTTAAACTTTCCATTGCTCTATACTCCAACAACATAATGATACTTCCACCAGTGTACATTCACTTTGATGTATAAGTAAACAATGTACAATTATTCCCTAAATCTCATAAATGAAATATTATAACTTTTCACTAGTTAGATTGAGACCTATAAATAAATAAAATTGATGTTGAATTTGTAATTGGTTTAAATAAATTTTTGTTTGTGTTAATTTCCTTGATTTTTGCTCATGCGTAACATGTACTGCACATGCAAGTATAAATTATGTGATTGTGAGACAAATTGTAGAGAAGAAGACATGAACTGATTGTGAGTCAAATTGTAAATTATTGTGGTCATTCTAATTTTTTATTAATAACATAGTAGTATTTTTAAAAAGCATTTTAACAAGTTTTTAATGACCCAATATCTTTTTAAGATTTTGAATTTTTTAATATTTAGTGACTATTGATAAACCGAAAAGCCTAACGAATTAACGTTTGTTACTCAGTGACTTGTGGAATGGTCATACATAGTATAATTTGTCAATCTGGAGTAAAAAGAGATCTCTGAAATGACCCCTGTTTGTTCTAAATCAACAAATTGATTCACCAATGTCAATCAAATTAGAAAGAGACATGATTTACTATTAATGTTTATACATTTCGAAACACTTCTGCATATTTTTAAATAGTTATATTTACTTATAACTTATCCTTTAAACTATAATTATAACATGATACAGATTATTTACTTAATGTTGTCTAAAATTATTTAATTAATGTTAAATATAAAATCTAAGTGTTATATATAATATATCTAAAATAAAAGTAATAAAATCATAATAATACAATATTTCAGAATTATATTAGCTACTTAATTAAAAATTAAATACTTTTAAAAATGTCATATTATCATATTTGATATTAATAAAATTCTGCTTTTATTACACAAGAATAAATTTCAAGTAAACAAAGTGCAGTTAATTATAAAATGAAATTACATTAAGAAAATTATTTCTCTTGATTGTTACCACAAAATGATTATAATCAAAAGTTTTGTTACACAATAATAAGTATAATTAATTATAAAAAATATAGGTATAATTTTGTTTGGAGCTACTAAAAAAATTATATTTAACCTAATGAAACAGCTACAGAAACCATTCCACTGCATGTCAAAAGCCAATAACCAATAACTTTTTTTGAAACGATTCTTCTTGTATTTATTTGAGAAGCAATTCCTTTATCTAATACTTGTTCTACCTGAAATTCAAATAATAATCTCTAAGTAAGCAATCAACAAATAAAATTATTGATAAGTATAATATGTTAAATTAGCTTAATTAATTAGAAATCATTTAGTACCTTATCAGACAATTTTATACTATCAATATGTAAAATTCTTCTGTAACTGCCTATCTTAACTGGGTAATTATATTGTTCAAAAAAATATTTATTATTTAGTCTTCCTAATTTACTTTTAAATAAATTTATGGATCTAAGTAAATTCATTATTTTTAAACGAACAATTTTAATTAAGTTATCACTGCTTTATTACAGAAAATACGTAATTTTCCTTTATTTATATTTCAATATTTGATTCAAGTAAATTTTTTGAAAGTCGATTTACACTACAAATGTACTGAAATGTAGTGTAAAGTGTCATGTGTGACGTCCCGGTTTCAAGTGGATTTATTATTTATCTTAAATTATGAATACGCACCTAAGTTACGCGGGGCTTTTGAATTATTGAACGAGCATTGAAACGTGTAGTTATATTACCAGATTCAAGTTCAATAACTCTAGGCAAGCACACTAACTCTAGAAATATGTTTATTATAGTAAGAACAATGAGAATACACAAGATGATAATATAAAAACTGTGAAATATGGAATTGCGTGTCGCGCCAAAGCTGAGGCGTATAGGAAATATCTCCAAAATTTTGGGTATAAATAAAGTATAAAACAACGAATTAACACTCAGTTGTATTTCCGAATTTAGACTGTTACGCAGTCACTTTAACTCTCAAAACTCTGAATTTTGTCCGTTAGTTTGTAACTTGTAATTTTGAAACTTAAGCTTCAATTCACTTTCTTATTTGCTTCACATTATAGGTTGCTATTGTTTATTTACTTATTTTATTTATTTTATTTAAATGCCTTAGTTTAGATTGAACTAAAATCAGTGTTTTTCAGATTCAACTGAAATGCTCGTTTCGAAATTCAAAAGCTTCGCGTAATTGGTCACGTGTTCCAAATAAGATAAATATGAAACTCACTTGGAACGGGCCTCGAGCCTCGACATCACAATTCAATGTTTTTCATTCTTTACACAAGTGTTTGAGGCTTTAAGTATAAAATAATTATAATTTTGGTATTATTCAGGATAAAAAAAACTATTTAACAAAAATTTGAAATAATTGATCATTATTAAGGATGACAGCTTCAACTCCTAATCGCGCAGTTACACCGTTTGTTAATTTATTGCGAACACTATGTCGAGGCGTAAGTATAAATAAAATTAATTCTAAATTTTTATTGTTAACTTTCACCTCCAAAATAAAAAACTATGACTGATAAATTTTTAAAAATATAGATTTCAACAAATGTTCGATAAAGCGTTGAAAATGAGTATTGACATTACACGTCCATGTATAAAGAGTGTTCAGGAAGTGTTGAAAACAATTTATTTATACAAATGTTTGGAAAATGGAATAAACATTGAAAATTAAGCCAAATCAAGGCTTTATAAATATAACCACTGATTTTCAATGTTAAACAATGCTATTTTTATTTGGGAGAGCAGTGCAGTAGTTATATTTATTCATTTAACAACATGAAATACTTAAACATTTCGACAAAAGTTTATTTTGTTTTAAAATATGGTTGAAAAATTTTTCATTCATTAAATGTAATTTTTTAATAAGTATTTATTTAGAAATAATTTTTTCCTTAGTTAGATAAATAAAAATGCCAGTATATTGGTACTTAGCTTATACAAATAAAATTTTAGACTTTATTTTTTTAATTTATTAGCATATTTTTATTATTTTTTAATATTTTCAGAAAGTAGTGATCAAAATTAATTGTAATTTTATCAGAACATACATTGTTAAAAAAATCTGCTTGAAAATTAATATAAATATACTGGAAGCAAATTTCATAACTGTATCTTAATTATTTTTTCATTACCTATATTAATTTTAATGCATATTGCATTAAATTTCAAGTACAAATACAGGAAATTTATTAGGAGCACGTGAATTGTATTTGGTATTTTATCATGCAGTTAAGCAAATTTTAATGTTAAGTGCCATTAGAAGTGCCATTAGAATTCAAATACTTTGGTTGAATTTAAAAAACATTATCAGATTTGAATTTGAACCTTCCGTGTGCAAGTCTAAATCCTAGACCATATATATTATTTTAATTATACTATAATTTATTTTAAATCGATAATACAACTACAAATGTATATTATGACTGGCATCCCTTTAAATGAAAAAACTTTTCTTTTGATAAGATTCAAACCTGCAACCTTCCAATTAATAGTCCAAGTAATACCCTATTGAAAAATCTTATATAAGATCTTACATACGATTTTTATTAAACATAATCATAAGATACACTCCCCTTCACATATTAATGCTTTGGTTGAATTTAGTTATGAATTATGCTTTTGCCACCTTTCGGTCAAAATCTGGGAAGAAAGAAAGTTTTATATTATTGCAAAAAATGATTGCAGCTTCAAAATTCCGACGGCATTCTTTTCTGTGCAGCAAAAGCTTTAGAAAAATACATTTACATTTAAAAAAAAAAAAAAAATTTCCTCTTGTTATTAACATTTAAAAGCTAATAAAAAAGTCAAAAATTTTAACCCTCATAAAACTCTGTATAGTTTTTGAACCGATTATCGTACGCAGTGTCGTACAAAATAATACAATCATTTTTAACAGAGTTATTATCATACTAGTAAAAAATTGATCGTTTTCTTCTGTTCCAATTATCTCAAAAGATAGTAAAGATAGAAACAAATTCAAAAAAAGAAAAAGATGTCTTTTGAAGTGAAAAAACATAAATTTAAAGTGAAATAAGGTTTCTGAAAAAAAAAATTTTTTTTCAGTATTCATGGATTCCAAAAAATCAAAATTTATTATTCTGGGAAACGAATATTTGAATTACATTGAATAATCATAATAGAAACTATTTATTAATAAGCAACAATAGAGCAAAAATATGTAAAATTATATTAAAATGCTATTCTTGATATTTTTGATTACTTATTTACAAAAATGATTTTACATATTTTTGCTCTAAGGGTGGTGTTTGAGATTTTCTTAAAATGAATTTTGGGACAGGTAGTTGCAACAGGCGGGGAAATAAATGAGACACATTGATTGAGCACTTTGATTGTATTTATGCGGGAGACGAGCCGCTTGCACTTCTAACCTTATTCTGCCACGTGGCTGGCTCCTTGTAAGCTAAGGTGCTGCTGAAGTTGGCTGAGCGGGTGATGAAAATAAGCAGATCATAGCGGCGAGGCTGAAGCGAAGCAGTGATGAGCAGAAGCAAAAGCAGGGATGAGCAGAATCGATAGAAAGGCGATGAGCAGGATAAAAAGGCAGACTTTATCGAGAAGCGAAAAACGGAGCGAAGCTACCACGAGCGAAGCCGAGCAGGAAGAGGCCAAGCCAGCAGGGTTAGGTCGGCTCGGCACTAAGATAGCGTAAGTGCCGCGTGCAAGCAAACAGCGCCAGTCGAGGCTGTAGTTTGGCGACGCGCGCATGAACGCAGTCGATAACGCGTAAACGCGCGCGATTCAATTCATAAATCGTGAACAGGTGGCAAAAGCATGTGAAGGGGCGTGTACATCATAATACATCATAAGATCTTATCGACGCCTTCTACGAAGAAAATCCCTTCCAAAATTTGCGCCGAATATAATCCCCTTGCTGATTTTTCCGACGAAAAAGATCTCCTACAATCTTATAAAACAATTTTCTACCAATACTATCCAATACTTTATAATCGAGGGTGCATTTATTTAAACAAATTATTTTATTTTACGTTTTGTGTTATCCTTTTTTTTATACCATTTAATGTTAAACGTAATTATTAAATTATCTAAAATGCAATTACAGTAAAACGTATTCTAGTTTTCTACAACCATTGGTTTATTCATGGCTTATTTTTGGCTTATTCGTTAACAAAACCATAAGCCAATTTTTAGTATATAAGCGCTATTACTTCGTTTATTTAATTTCAATAAAGCGCAAAAACGCCAGAGACGACAGTATTTGCTGCAAAATCGTTCAAGAAGATTTTCTTTGCCGCAAAAGTACAAGACAGGTAATTTTTTGTCGCAAAAGTACTAGAAAGAATAGTCTTCGTCGCAAAGTCGTTCAAAAAGATGTTCTTCGCCGCAGAAATGCAAGAAAGGATATTTTTCGCCGCAAAAGTTCTAAAAAGGATAGTTATCGTCGGAAAATCAGCTGAGGAGATTTTCTTCGTCGCCAAAATGCAGACAGGGGATTTTCTTCGTATGGGGCATCGTTATGTAAGATCTTACATAAGATTTTTCAATAGGGTAATAAACAGTGTTCAACACAAATTTTCAAGCAATTACATGGACTGACTTGTCAGTAACAAGTGTGTATTGGTTTGATATGTATTTCTTTTTCTGTAATAATTTTCAACCTAAAAATTGGAAAAAATTTATACAACTTCTTCTTCTTGGAATAAATAACCATGATATTTACTTTTTTTTTTTTTTTATTTTTTTTTTTATTTATTTTTTTTTTTTCAGAGAAAGCCTCAGGACTTTTTTTTTTAAATTATGAACCTATTTCCAGATTATAGTAAAAAAGTTTGTCTAAATGATATAATATTTTTATGTATTTTTTCCGAGTTTTATATTGATTGCTGTAATGTTAAATTTACAAAAATGTTCGAAATCATATCGATGGCTCCTATTCATATAATGCTTTTTGAAAAAAATGGTTTCTGTTAAGGAATAAGAATGTTCTCGAACTTTAGATGCGTATATTCCGATGTAGGATTCATCGGTCATGAATATGTACACACGATTAAGTGTGAATGTAAGTATAATAACAAGGTACGCGTCCCTGACGAGTCAGTTCGGCTTCAACCTAAGCTGAGTAACGGTCGCACATGCCACACGCACATTTTTGTAAAGCCCTAGAAATTTGTCTAGTTTCTTTCACCATTTGTTAAGACTTTATTATCCACTATTACGTATAATAAAGAAAGTCGCTCTTTATTCCGTTTCTTTATTATATCAAAACCTCAACAGGTTATGGGCCCAGGACAATAGTTTTATTACCAGTGAAGGAGGGTATACTCTGACTGCAAAATGTTTAACGCAATCAAGGATCACGATGTCTGCAGAATCATCTATACACCTCAATAAACTAGATGGAAATAATTACCAGCTATGGAAATTTCAAATGCGCGTGACTCTCATGGCAAACGGAGTTTTCGAAGTTGTAACGGGCAAGTAGACCAAGCCGGATGACTTGACCTCAGCAGATGGACAAAGATGGACAACGGAAAACGCAAAAGCAATGTGTTTACTAGCCGGCTCGATGACCCCCGCTCAACTTGAAAACTGTATCACTAGCAATTGAGCGCAAGAAATGTGGTCGAAGGTAACATTAATACACGAACAAAAGTCATCCGCAAATAAATCTAACCTTCTCCAAAAATTCTACGCTTGTCGAATGGAGCCAAATGAATCAGTGGTCCAGTTTATAACAAAGGTGCAAAACATGGCTCGTATGCTGGAAGATTTGTACGAGAAAATTTCGGAGCTGGGCATTACATCAAAAATTTTCGGGAGCTTGCCCAGTAAATTTAATAATTTTGTGACTGCTTGGGACAGTGTGAGTGCCGTAGATCAGACTTTAGATAATTTGCAAGAAAGGCTCATCAAGAAAGGAAAGCGCATAAGTGAAACCGACGATGAAACAAGCGTTTTTATTGCTGCAAAGAATTTCTTTCCCGCGCGGTAGCGAACCGATGAGCGAACGACACAAACACACAATGCCCAAGGACAAAAGACTTCGCAAATTATTTGTTATTATTGTAAGAAAGATGGACCCATATTGAGAGACTGTCGCAAGAGAAAGAGAGCCACGAAAGGTAAACAAAATTCAAATGATAAGCCAGTCGCGTTCGTAGCTCTACTGTGTCAACAGACCGATCACGACAAAGCCGAGACGCAACGAGCGATCGCAAAGCTTGCCAAGGCCGACATTACGGACGTGTGGACTACCGACAGCGGCGCCTCAAAGCATCTGACATACCGACGAGACTGGTTTCATGCTTTCACGCCGTGCAGCGGCGAAAGTGTCACTCTTGGCGATGACGAGACGTGCAGAGTCGAAGGAACAGGCACCATTCTAATTGAAAAATTTGTTGACGGAAGGTGGTCACCTGGATTAATTGAAAACGTACTCTACGTCCCGCGCTTACGCAAAAATCTTTTCTCTGTTGGAGTGTACGTCAAGGGGCTGCAAAGTTTCTTTTGAAGAACGGCTTGTGGAATTTTTCATCGTCGATTTAAAGGTCGCACAAGGAATAAAGCAGAGCAACGACATATTTCGTCTGCTGTTCAAAATCGTCAAGTTGCCGAAGCCAATGTAACCACAACGAGTCTCCAGCAATGGCATGATCGGGCAGGGCATGTCAGTGGAGGAATTCTTAAATCTATACTTCAACAGGATGCTGTAATGGGAATAGAAATGAGCGGTCCGTCCGAAACACAACTCTCATGCGAACCCTGCAGGTTAGGAAAATCCAGTATCCTCCCTTTCAAGAGGATAAAGAACATCGACACTGGCAACCTGGCGAACTTTTTCACACTGATGTGTGCGGACCTATGAGCGTAAATTCTGATGGCGGCTCAAGGTACTTTTTAACTTTTATTGATGACCCATCAAACTACAGATTTGTATACTTTCTTAAGCATAAGTCCGATGTCTATGACAATTTTAAAGTATTTGAGCGTCTAATTAATAATAAGTTTAATCGTCCTATGAAAGCTTTTAGATGCGACAACGACAGGGAGTACGGTAACAGCGCTATGAAGAAGTACTTGGAGAGTAAAGGCATCAGACTCCAGACAACAGCTCCATACACACCTCAGCAGAATGAGAAATCGGAGCGAAACAACAGGACCTGCTGACCGCACTGCAATTGATTATAAATGAGTCTTCAAGCGACAAGAGGCCAAGGCTGGAAAGCAGGCAAAATACAAGGCTCGTCTCTGTGCTAAGGGCTTTCGTCAGCAAGCTGGGATTGACTATGAAGAGACTTTTTCCCCAGTGGCCAGATACGACGCCCTACGTCTCATGCTTGCCATCGCGACTCAAGAAGACCTCGAGATGCTCCAATTCGACGTGAAGACTGCCTTCTTACATGGCGTTCTTGAAGAGGAGATCTACATGAAAATTCCCGAAGGTCTCTGTGTAAATAGTGTAGGAAACTATGTGTGTAAATTAAGAAAAGCGCTTTATGGCCTTAAGCAGGTATCTAGGACGTGGAATATCACATTCAAGAATATTGTATTAAATTTTAACTTTCGACCATGTGACTCGGAAAATTGTATTTTTGTGAGTGAGATAAATGGAAAACTTGAATATATTGTTTTAGTAGTAGACGATGGCCTTATTCTGGCAAAAGACTCTAAAACTGTAATCGATGTTGTAAATTTGCTGAAAGAAAGATTTGAAATTACTGTATGTGAGCCGGATGTATTTGTTGGAATGTCTATAGAGCGTGACAGAGTGAACAAAACTATGTTTCTTCATCAAGCACATTATGCTCGGAAAGTGTTAAATCGTTTTAATATGTTAGATGCTAAGTCAGTTTCTATACCCGTCGAAAGGGGAGCAGATCTGTCTGTGATGAAGCACCATAATTCAGGAAAAGAAAGATTACCCTACAGAGAGCTCGTAGGATCACTCATGTTTCTATGTACTGTAACTCGTTTTGATCTGTTGTATATGCAGTAAATCTAGTAAGTCGATTCTTAGACAGTTACAGTGTAAATCATTGGGAGGCTGCAAAGCGCATATTAAGATATTTGAAGGGAACAATAAATCATGGAATTATGTATAAAAGCAGTGGGAGTAATTGTCAATTATTAGGTTTTTGCGATTCAGATTATGCTGGCGATGCGCAGACACGAAAGTCAACCTCCGGATATGTTTTCCAATTTTGTAACGGTCCAATTTCGTGGCGTGCGCAAAAACAAAAGATTGTTACTTTAAGCAGTACCGAAGCTGAATATGTCTCAGCCACTGCAGCTACGAGAGAGCTTGTATGGCTCCGAAAATTGTTTATTGACATTGGATTTCCTTGTTTAAATGCAACTGTGCTAAACATTGATAATCAAAGTACCATTCAGTTGGTTAAAAATCCTGTATTTCATGGACGCACTAAGCACATCGAAATTCAATACCACTTCATAAGAGAAAAATATGAGAGTAGAGTGGTAAATGTAAGATTTGTTCCGAGCGATTTACAACTCGCGGATATTTTTACTAAGGCATTGCCACGCGAGCAATTTGTAAAGCTATGTAATAGTATTGGCCTTTTTTATCCTGAAAGTGTTAATGAAACTAATGTCCTTGAAAGCGGGAGTGTTAAGGAATAAGAATGTTCTCGAACTTTAGTTGCGTATATTCCGATGTAGGATTCATCGGTCATATATATGTACACACGATTAAGTGTAAATGTAAGCATAATAACAGGGTACGTGTCCCTGACGAGTCAGTTCGGCTTCAACCTAAGCTGAGTAACGGTCGCACTTGCCACACGCACATTTGTAAAGCCCGTCTAGTTTCTTTCACCATTTGTTAAGACCTGGTTAAAATCAGCTTGGCTGCTTCCTCGGTTAGAGTCGTAAGGTCACCGAACACAACTTAAAATAACAAACAATTACTTCTGGACACGACCCAGGGTACCGCCGCAACCTTCCCCAAAACCCCAAAGCTCCTTCCAGGCACACACACACAAAGAACAGAAAAATATTAAAATCACTGCCCCTCATAGGCCCATACCGTGAATTAAATGAACACAATTGTGAACAATTAATTACAATAAAAAGCGTTAAGATAAATGTTGGGCAGTTCATACACCAGGTACCAGCTCACCCTCGACCTGGAGTCTGAGAAACTCAGCTGGAATGAGCTACCACTGACCGCTTCACTCGGCTTCACGCCTCAGGATCCTCTAGACGTCCAGCAGAGGAGCCTAAACCCTAAGGCTCTTGACGCCCATAACCCGCTCGCACTCACAAACGCACACCGCCTGCTGTATTCCAGCTGACCCTCTCTCCTTTATCTCTTTTTTTTCTCATAACAAGGTGGGCCAAAGGTACCGGAATGGCAATATAACTCGGTGGGATTGTATTTTAGGAGAAAAAGCTTGTGGAAAAAAGAGAAAAATATGGTGGTATTTTTTATTTTTCCAATTGTTAATATTTTAGAATATTGTTTTTTAGGCAATTCCACATAATTAATTAAAAGTATAAATAATTGAAAATAAAAATTAAAAATTACTAAAAATATTATTGATTTGGGATTGTATGAAAAATATGGTGGTATTTTTTATTTTTCCAATTTAAAATTTTTTAGAATATTGTTTTTTAGGCTATTCCACAAAATTAAAAATTAGAAAAAAAAATACCACCATATTTTTCATACAATCCCAAATCAACAATATTTTTAGTAATTTTTCGGTTAGGATCATCCTATCGAGAAAAAAGTTAGAGTTTAAAAATGTTTAAATATTAGCGAATTTTTTTCTCAGAAACCATGCGTTTAGTCAAAAAAGTGTTAAAAGCACTTTTGTTTGCACAACGTTGACCTTGAAATAACATTCAAGTTTATGGCCAAGGTCATGGTCATTGTCACCGTCGAATAGCCATGAAAAAATCCTATATCTTTTGTTTTAAGATTTTTCTCCTAAAATACAATCCCGCCGACTTATTTTGCCGTTCCGATACTTTTGGCCCACCCTGTATAATGATGGCTTCGCAAATATTATGAAGGTCATAAAGTATGTGCCTAAGAATAGGAACCAAACTGCTCCAATTACTGTATGGAGGCAGACGCGCATTGTGCTAAGATTTCTAAGAGATTGCTCACCGTCAGTATCATAGATACCCGGATGTTTCTACTTAATCCAATAATTATAAATCCTACAATTTTTCAGCCCAGAATGGCATACATTATCAACAATTTAAACCCTGTCCCATTAAAATTCATACACGGATATGACATGTAGGTTACGCTTTACTTAAAACCGGCCTAGCGGAACATAAAGTAACCTTAAAGTCTTCCTCCTAGGCTTATTTTGTAAATAATAAGTAATATTTTTTTTTAATCATTCTTTGTTTCATGTATGGATTGTCAAATCCTTTTACATTTTTCCCAGCACGCTTCTTCTTCGTGCTTTTTATACCCCTTCCTCCCTTAATACCCCTAATTTATAATCACCATCCCACTTTCCCCTCCCACTCCACATTCGCCCAGGGTTATGCCTGTGGAACAGAGAAAACCTCTGGCCAAACCCGAATAAATGCCGTTTAAGAAAACCCGTTTCGGAGTGGGTCGTTATATTGAGACTGCTCAAATTAGATGCCCAGGCCATATTTCGTAGGCTTGGACATCGAGTCTGTCATTCTCATACCTTCCGCTCACTTTGTTAAACGTTGGAGAAACACCTAATAAACCAGTGGAGCGTCACAGCTCCCGGCGGTCACCCATTCGAGTAGTGACTACGCCGAGAGCTGCGTAAGGGGAGGTCGTACCATCCTACATTACCGACCGCGATACGAATCGCTGTCTTTAACTTTTCTCTGTCATTTATTAGTGAAATTACACACAAATTAAATTCCACTCAAAAAATTCATTGAAGAAGAGGGTTCAACTAAGATAATTGTAATACGGAGTGAAAAATTATAAAATTAATAAATTTTTTAATTTGGCATAAAACGATGTTGAGTGGAACGGTCGCAGCGCCATTGCTTATTTGCTAGTAAGGTAGCGACGATTTTTGACTCCGTATTACAATTATCTTAGTTGAGCCCTCTTCTTCAATGAATTTTTTGAGTGGAATTTAATTTGTGCATTATTTCACTAACAAATGGCAGAGAAAAGTTGGAAACAGCGATTCGTATCGCGGTCGGTAATGTAGGACGGTACGACCTCCCCTTAACTCCTTTGATCGCCCGAGGGGCACCTCTACCGTTCCGCCAAAGGGTCGGTATCAAATAATAAGTAATATTTAAATAATATTAACTGCCACGTCACAATATTCTCTTACAGTTGAATAAAAAAATTCAACTACTTCAACTGCTTTTAAAAAATTATCATTGTTATATTCATATAAACTTTTAGATGCACCTCGGCAAGCTAACTTTGGTGTCTTAAAATCTTTATAACTGCAATTATTAGTTTTATAACATTAGAGCAATGATTTTTTTTCTGATTCTAAAATTCTTAATTTTATTTGATTTATGGTAATATTTGTTTAACATTTTATTTAAGATGATCTACAATTTTACATTTTCCGTATGAGTCACTCTTGTTTTGTGCTTTTTTAAAGCTTTAAACTAATGTTATCAATCAGAAAATCTATTCATATTGGAAAATCTAATATTACCAGGTAATATGTACTACAAATTTTAAAACGAAAACAATATACCGCTTTTTTGTCTCTACTAATTTTTTCACTGTTCGAAAGATATTTAAAATAATAACACAGCCACACAAAAAAAAAATATCAAAACCCACGGACCAGAACAAATATACCTTATGTTTTTGAGGTCACTGATTCCGAATCCGTGGTCCATTTGACCCCATTACCTCAGGGTCAAGGTCAGGTCAAGGTCAAATTTACAAAATTAACGGGAACCAAGGTGTAACAGTATACATATGTTTTTGGGGTCGTCGAATCCGAATCCGTGGTCCGTTTGACTCCATCACCTCATAGTGAAGGTTATTTGAAGGTAAAATCGACAAAATTCTTGTAAAACAAACCAAACTTCATGCCATTTATTTTTTCTTATTATACCTTACACGTTTCTCATCAAATGATCGGTGCAAAGGTTTCCTTTTACGTTTTTTTCCAGTAGTTTCACAATCTCTTTTCAACATCCAGCAGTAGTCGGCCAGCATACTAGCATCCCATCTACCTTGATAACGCTTCTCCATTACTTTAACATCTTGGTGAAAACGCTCTCCCTGTTCTTTGCTATAATACGTGTTATTCGCTATAATCGCTATAATCGCTATAGAAACGTGTAAGGTATAGTAAGAAAAAATAAATGGCATGAAGTTTGGTTTGTTTTACAAGAATTTTGTCGATTTTACCTTCAAATAACCTTCACTATGAGGTGATGGAGTCAAACGGACCACGGATTCGGATTCGACGACCCCAAAAACATATGTATACTGTTACACCTTGGTTCCCGTTAATTTTGTAAATTTGACCTTGACCTGACCTTGACCCTGAGGTGATGGGGTCAAATGGACCACGCATTCGGAATCAGCAACCTCAAAAACATAAGGTATATATGGGTTTTGATATTTGTTTTTTTTTGTGTGGCTGTGTAATTAAATAAAAATTTGTTCTATTTTTACTCGTAGGAAAATTATATTTGTGTAATTGGACAGGACCATTAGTGACTAAAATATTAGCTAAATCGCTATTAATTCTTTCGAGTCATAACGCGAGACTATCAGATAACATTTGTCACGGCTCGCCAGCTGCTCGCGTGCACGAGAGAGACAAAAGAGGCGCGGAGGGCGCTCCGCGCAGGCTTATTTTGAGGCTGCTGACGATGATACGATTTATTATTATGGTACATTACCGACAGAGCAGCAACAATCATGATCTCCCTCAGAAATAGTGCTGATTTAAAAGTTATTTTTTGCAATTTGATGTATTAAACTATTCATTCAACAATAAAATAACTTTCAAATTAACTTAATCTTATTTCATTAGAATGAATGTTCAATTGACAGGCGCGCAATCGATGCACCGGTCGCGCCTTTAAAATAGCAGTATATGCCAGTGTTCATGGAGCTGAGTATATACCATCGTTCATGGAGCTGAGTCTGTTGAATCAACATAATTTCTTCTATTCTAAATTTTTTTCTCAGTGTATTTACACTGTTTGTTGATTTCAAAGAATCATCTCTCGGTTGCTGGTCATTTTTACTTTAGTGTTTAAAAATTTTCCATTAAACCAGACAGTCATCCTGCAACTTATTGATTTTTTTTTTTTTTTTTTTTTTTTTTTTTTTAGTATGAAATTACAAACCAGGCGGCTTTTTTCTTTTTTTTGAAATTCTAAAATATTTTATTAGCAATTCTGGGTAAACTTAATATTAAATATAATTTAATTTTATCGTTCCATAAAAAACGCTATAATTAAAAAATATTTTACAACAATTTACAAACTGTAATTAGAAACCCAATGTTTATTACGTTCCAATTGTAAAATATTACACAACAAAATACGTTTTTAATTTTGAAATTAATAATTAAACAAGCGTAAATTTCGCAAGTACTGATCTCCATCTGTGTGATTTCCATTCGCATTTTTCTTGTCAGGGCGTGTTTAATTTTTTTTTTTTTTTTTTTGCTGCGGGAGCGGGGAGAAGGAGATTCGTGAAAGTACACTGAAAGAATGTTGGAGTAATAGTTGTTCAAATATATCTAAACCACACATTTCCAATAAAAATTCATGTTATATACATCGAAAATGAAATGTTTTTGATTATAAATGAACAGATAGAAATTGAAAATATCTCGGATATATACAGTTTCAGAAACTGAACCATGGCAATTCGACTTTGTAGAGTAAGACCTGCGGGATTTTCCGTATAGTGCAAATTCGATGATGGATGTTTCAGACCTACATTTCTGAAAGCCGGTACAGTAGGATAGTTGAATGTCGTAGCAAGCTAGGCGCACATCTATAAATATCATATATATATGCACACTCCGCGGACTTAGATCGGCCATTGGATCATTGGCTTCTGAGACTTTCTAAGACGAAGCACTCAGTGTTGACAATAAGCATGCGCAAATACGGAAAATCTCGTAGTATTACAAAGTTGGTATAATATCCACAACGTTCCTAATCGAATAATGAACTATTCGAGAAAATTAAAATAATAGTACGTTCAATTTTTTTCGTCACGAGATAAAAATACGCTTTTAAATCATACGAAGAAAGAAGATATTGTAGCTCGGAATATACTGAACGTATATACCTTGTAACAGTCTTTCAGAGTAGACAGACCACTTCCGGCAAAAGCTAGGAGAGTTCTAGATCACTTCCAGGAAATTTGGTCCAGAACTCTCCTAACTTTTCGCCCCCTTCCTCCAGTGGTCCAGAACTCTCCTAGCTCTTTGCCTCACTCCAGTGGGCCAGAACTCTCCTAGCTTGTGCCTCCTCTCTCTAGTGGTCCAGAACTCTCCTAACTTTTTGTCTTCCTCCAGTGGGCCAGAACTCTCCTAGCTTTTGCCTCCTCTCTCTAGTGGTTCAGAACTCTCCTAATTTTTGCCTCCCTCTTGTGGTCCAGAACTCTCATAACTATTTACCCCTCTCCCTCCCACCGATCCGTACCCGCGCTAGAACTATCACAGATTTTTAGTATTTCCTACATTACCGATCTTTTAATTGTTTCTTAATTTTTTTATTATTAAATTATTTACTAATAATAATCACAAAAAAAATCTATGAGAAGGAAAGGTTTCCACGCAGGGAATCGAATTCCTGTTTCCCAGGCGGTAGGCCGAAACCTATACCGCTGGACTACAAGTGGAGAATGATGATTGCGGTTATGTTAAGTGCATCGATTTATCTCTTGCGGGATTACGTACGCCCCCCAGCAGATTTGCCTATGAAAAAATAACGCTTGATGGCGTCGATTTTCTTACAAGTAATAATGGTTACAGAACAACAAATTCGCTTTGGTATATACGTATTATACATATACATGTATGTAATCTATCTATATATACAGGGTGTCCAAAAAGTAACGAAACACTTAAAAATTCCACCTAATAAAGATGTTTTTGAAAAAAGCGTAGATCATTCTAGTAACTTTTTTTCCTTAAATGGAAACCCCTATTTTTGACAACGGCGATCGATAGAGCGGGAAATTTTACGTCCAAATATGTACTGAGGTCATAGGTAAAGTACGACCTTGAGCTCATCTGAAGGTCATTAAGGTTCAGCCAGGTAAGAAGCGGTTCTTTCCTACACTTCTTTGGGGCAGCTGTTTACGAATGAAGTCAACTAATTCTTGGAGTAACTGTTTCACGAGGAGTCCAGTGGTGACCTTGGATTTGACCTTCAAGGTCATTTTAAGGTCAACTATTTTTAGCAAGAAATGAAGAGAACTCGCAAAATGTTTTGTTATCATTTATTGAAAAACCTCATAATTCCATACGCAGAGTTTCTCAGGAGCATAGCATAAGTAGGCGAAACCGCTTCCCTCCTCGTCTTATTTGTACCCTTTGCTCGTCTTGGGTAGCGGTCCCATAATGTCGCCTGCGACATATTGCCAGGGTCGTTCGATAACCCTGCGGCCCATGAGTCCCGTCGGCGGCCTTTGCTCAGCCTTTATCTGCTGGCAGGTCTGGCATTGTCGCACGTAATTGGCGATGCACGCATCCATGCGTGGCCAATAATACTGTCGAGAGACCCGTGCGAGAGTCTTCTCTCGCCCCAAGTCTCCTGCTGTGGGGCTATCATGACACTCTTTTATGATATCCCCTTGCTTTTCTTGAGGAACGACGAGCTTCCAAGCCTCGTCGTCCTCTGCCAGGATTCCTTGCATAAGTTGGTCGGGGTTATAGTCAGTTGGTCGGGGTATAGACAGTCTACCTCCGACCCACTTCATCTTCGGCTCGGTGAGTGGTTTCTCTTTCGCTTTCTTCAGTTGTTGGATGTACCACTCATCCTGGGAGTTTTCTGTCCACGAGACACCTGCCACCGGTGTCTCTTCGCCCTCCTCCTCGTACATTCGAGAAAGGGCGTCTGGGACATTGTTGAGCGCGCCTTTCTTGTGCTCAACAGTGAATTGGTGGCCTTGCAGCTCCAAGGCCCACCGCGCTAATCGCCCTGTTGGACACTCTCTTTCTTTCACGCTGTAGTTCCTCTCGGCAGGTGAAAGGACGCGGCTGGCGAACTCCAGTGCTCGCTCATTACCGTTTTCAAACTGAAGTAGGACTGCTCCGATTCCCGAGTCGCTTGCATCCGTTTGCACAACAAACTCGTTATTGAAATCAGGGCGTTGCAGGACTGGTGCGGAGGCTATGAGAGCCTTTATCCGCTCGAATGCGGAGTGCTGTACTTCAGTCCACTCAAACTTATGCTCCTTCTTCGTTAGTTGCGTAAGTGGTTCGGCAATCGTGGCGATTTTGTTCGGGAACCTCCTGTACCACGATGCCATGCCTAAGAAGCGTCTTAGCTGTTCGCCTTAACGTTCTTAGGCGGCGGGTACCCCAGTACCGGCCTTATCTTTTCTGGGTCAGGGCGGAACCCGTCTTGGTTCAGCACTACACCCAGGTATTTCACTTCGCATTGGCAGAAGTGGCTTTTCTGTCGGTTAATCGTTAGGCCCGCCTCTCGTAGGCGGCCTAAGATTTTGCGAAGGTGTTCGAGATGCTCCTTGAACGTTTTCGACATTATGACGACGTCATCCAGATATGCGAATGCGTAGTCTTCGCAATCCGGAGTGACGACCATGTCGATTAGGCGCTGGAAAGATGCTCCTGCGTCTTCCAGGCCAAATGGCATTCTCTTGTACTGGAAGTGGCCCATTCCCGGTACAGAGAAAGCTGTTATTTCTCTGGATACCTCGTCCAGAGGTATTTGATAGTACGCGTTGATAACGTCCAACGTTGTGCAATACTTTTCCGCTTTGCCGTTGCGGAAAGCCGCTTCCATCCGTTTCGCTGGGTATCCGTCCGGCGAAACCTTGAGTGTATTGACTTTTCGATAGTCAATCCACATCCGGTATCCTCCACCGGATTTCTTCACCATCACGACCGGGCTTGACCACGGGCTCGTAGATGGTTCAATGACGCCAGCGTCCAGTAACTTTCGGACCTGCGCGTGCATTTCAGCCTCTATTACCGGTGAATACGGGTAATATCGCTGTTTGATGGGGCGAGCATTTCCCACATCAATTGTATGGGTCACACACGTGGTGCACCCAAGTGTGGTCGGCTCCGTGCCGACCATTTCGTGCACAAGTGCCTCGACTTGTGCTCGTTGCTCCTCGGTTACAAGACCTAAGCCTACTGCACCGATCTGGATCACGTTAACCTCTTTAACTGATGCCATCTGGAGATCCACGCTAACGTTGTCGTCCACCAACGTCAGCTGGTTTGATCGCGGATTGTGTACTGAGCCGAATTCCCGCATGAAATTCGTGCCGAAATAACAAACCGCGTCCAATGCAGGGATGATCGACACTTTGATCTCCCTGCTTATGCCCCCTATTCTGAAGGGAAGGTAAGCACAGCCGACGATTATACTCGTGCTACCATCAGCGAGCTTAGCACCTGCATGCTCGCTTGGCATAAGTGTTCGGCCGCATGAAGTTATCAACTGCAGACCGATCGGTCCCATCACTGTGACCGATGCGCCTGTGTCCTACAGCGCGCGGAAGTGGAACCTTTCCACTTCCACCTGTAATCACCATCTGGTTTCCAGGTTTTCCGCCGCAGGGACGTCCGGTAGAGCTGTCCCGCTAACGCTTTGGGAGTTTGGTGCTGTGGTCCGTGACTACGCGGAACGCGTAGCCTTCTATGTATGGGCGAAACTTCTTTATCGCCCATACTACAGCGAGACACTCTCTCTCTGTCACGCTGTAGTTCCTCTCGGCAGGTGAAAGGACGCGGCTGGCGAACTCCAGTGCTCGCTCATTACCGTTTTCAAACTGAAGTAGGACTGCTCCGATTCCCGAGTCGCTTGCATCCGTTTGCACAACAAACTCGTTATTGAAATCAGGGCGTTGCAGGACTGGTGCGGAGGCTATGAGAGCCTTTATCCGCTCGAATGCGGAGTGTTGTACTTCAGTCCACTCAAACTTACGCTCCTTCTTCGTTAGTTGCGTAAGTGGTTCGGCAATCGTGGCGAGTTTGTTCGGGAACCTCCTGTACCACGATGCCATGCCTAAGAAACGTCTTAGCTGTTCGCCTTAACGTTCTTAGGCGGCGGGTACCCCAGTACCGGCCTTATCTTTTCTGGGTCAGGGCGGAACCCGTCTTGGTTCAGCACTACACCCAGGTATTTCACTTGGCATTGGCAGAAGTGGCTTTTCTGTCGGTTAATCGTTAGGCCCGCCTCTCGTAGGCGGCCTAAGATTTTGCGAAGGTGTTCGAGATGCTCCTTGAACGTTTTCGACATTATGACGACGTCATCCAGATATGCGAATGCGTAGTCTTCGCAATCCGGAGTGACGACCATGTCGATTAGGCGCTGGAAAGATGCTCCTGCGTCTTCCAGGCCAAATGGCATTCTCTTGTACTGGAAGTGGCCCATTCCCGGTACAGAGAAAGCTGTTATTTCTCTGGAAGCCTCGTCCAGAGGTATTTGATAGTACGCGTTGATAACGTCCAACGTTGTGCAATACTTTTCCGCTTTGCCGTTGCGGAAAGCCGCGTCCATCCGTTTCGCTGGGTATCCGTCCGGCGAAACCTTGAGTGTATTGACTTTTCGATAGTCAATCCACATCCGGTATCCTCCACCGGATTTCTTCACCATCACGACCGGGCTTGACCACGGGCTCGTAGATGGTTCAATGACGCCAGCGTCCAGTAACTTCCGGACCTGCGCGTGCATTTCAGCCTCTATTACCGGTGAATACGGGTAATATCGCTGTTTGATGGGGCAAGCATTTCCCACATCAATTGTATGGGTCACACACGTGGTGCACCCAAGTGTGGTCGGCTCCGTGCCGACCATTTCGTGCACAAGTGCCTCGACTTGTGCTCGTTGCTCCTCGGTCGCATGGCCTATGCCTACTGCACCAATCTGGATCATGTTAACCTCTCTAACTGATGCCTGCTGGAGCTCCACGCTAACGTTGTTGTCCACTATCGTCAGCTGGTTTGATCGCGGATTGTGTACTGAGCCGAATTCCCGCATGAAATTCGTGCCCAAGTAACAATCTGCGTCCAGTACAGGGATGATCAACACTTTGATCTCCCTGCTTATGCCCCCTATCCTAAAGGGAAGGTAAGCACAGCCCACGATTGGACTCGTGCTACCATCAGCGAGCTTCGCACCTGCATGCTCGCTTGGCATGTTCGGCCGCATGCAGTTATCAACTGCAGGCCGATCGGTCCCATCACTATAACCGATGCGCCTGTGTCGTACAGCGCGCGGAAGTGGAACCCTTCCACTTCCACCTGTAACGACCATCTGGTTTTCAGGTTTTCCTCCACCGGGGCGTCCGATAGTGCCGTCCCGCTAACGCCCTGGGAGGTTGATTCCGGAGCTTCCTGACAAGCTTCGGTAGCGTTCGGGGAAGTAGTTGAGTGCCCTACTTCCCCTGTTGCTTGTTTTCGGGCGAGCAATTAGGGCATTTTGCTCGGATTACGCCTTCTTTGTTGCATCCGAAGCAACGAATGGGATCCTTTTTCTGTCCGTTTTTCTGGCTGTCCTTCCCGCTGCCACTGCTATTCTTCGAGTTGCCTTTTCTGGACTGGCCATTTTTTTTGCCGAGGAGGAGGCACCCTTGCTTCCCCCTCCCTGCCTCTGTTTGTTACTTTCACGGAAAGCTTTCACTAGCTCTCCGCTAAGTTTCGTTAATAGGACGGCCATCTCTTGCCGACCTATCCCGGATATAGGAGCATCGGGCTTCTCCTGTTTGTCCGGTGTTGCGGCATCCGTTGCTGCAACTTTTACCGGGGAAGACGTCCTTGTCTTCCCGCTCTGCGGTTTGTATGCCGTCTCTGGCATCACCGCCTTAGTCGGAGGGATTGGCGTCCTGTCGCCCTTTTCCCTATCTTGGATGTATTCTGCTTTCATGCACTGATCAACTAGATCATCTGTGCTATTGCAGGTTTCTATCCTGACTATCCTCTTGATCTCTGGGAGAAGGTTCATGTAAACCTTCTCGATCTCTTGAGGTTTGGTCATCCTCGGGGATACCTCACGTAACATGCTCTCTATGCATGTCACGTAATGGCTGCTGGTTTCTCCGTTTTGCTGGAAACGACGCCTGATGTCGTCTCGTAGGCGCTTTTGTCTGCCATGGGCGCAGCCCCATCTGCGCCGGGTGGCTCGACAAAAGTCTGACCAAGTTCGCCAGTCGCTGCTGTGGTTTCGATACCACATACTCGCAACGTCTTTTAGGACACACGGGAGCAACGCCAGCATGTCGCTCTCGTTCAGTTTTGCAGCTCGGGCATTGTCCTCGAAACTTTTAAGGAAAGACTCCACGTCTTCTCCTTGTTTAGCCGAGAATGAGACACTCCATCGACTAACTATTCGGCTGGGGTCCTCTGCCTGTGCGATTTAATTCGCTTGTGGAGGGACCGATGTGCTCTCTCGTCCTTTAGTTTGTAAAATCAGTCCACGTTCTGATTTCATGCGGCGGGATTCGCCGTTGCGCATTCTGAATGGTGTGCGCGCCATTCAGTGTTTCATTGATTCCAGGTTCGTCTATCGTACACGTCTCCTGGAATCTAACGCGCGGTGTCGATTGAGACGGATTTATGTGTTCCGCTCGCGTGTCAACGTGTCGGCCGTCAATTCTCGTGCTTGACATTGTCGGCCGTTGCTGGTCTCTTTCGTGGGCCAGCTGATCGACTCTCAACGTGAGAGCCGTCAGTGTCCTCGCCTGTGTAACACTCGTGTTTAACAGGTTGTCGTATTTCCGTTCGATTGCTCGAACGGCTTGCTGGATCTCTCGTAGCAGAGACTCCACTCTCGACATCTGGTCTTGAGATGACCGACTATCGTCGTCAGTCTCGCTATCTTGGCCTTTTTCGTTATCTGGCCTTGATGGCGGTGTGCGATTTGGCTCCCTATTGCCGACTACTCTATCGCATTCAGAATGACAGATTATGCTATTCTGGTAAATTGAGAGAGGGTGAGGACGGCCCTTCTCATAATTTTCGTCCTGAATCGTCGTGGATGTCTTGTCCATGCAAATATCCTCGATGAATGACTTCCTCAGTGATTCACGGACTATGCGTAACTCCTCCTCGTTTGAGGAGTTACACGCCTGAAAATCGGCTGCGGTATAATTACCCTGCAGCCAATTGTACAGACGGTGAAGCTGCACGAAGCAGTCGCCGTCTGTTCTTAGTCCGAGTTGCTGGATCGTCTCTTTCAGCTCCTCGACTGGGATCGCCATCAGACACTGCTGGACGTCCCTTTCCGTTGGTTCTTGCTTGTACTCCATCTTCACCTGATTGAGTACAGGCCTGCCTGCCCTCTATCCCAAAAACACGAAAAAAATTGATGGGACGGCCCTTTCGGTTGGCGGCGCAACTACCCCTAACGTATATTGTGAGATTCTCTCTGAAACACGTCTTAGAGAATTTCTACACGACTGCCTACCGTTTGTAGCACAGTCGCGTTTGAACTGCGTAAAAAAAACTCTATTTATTTAACGCGTCTCTATTTGAAATTCTCGCTGACAAATTCAGCGAGAAAACGAATTTTCCTCGAAAACTTTTGATTTTCGAGGTCAATTTGAATGGAAAAAATTCTCCTTAGAATTTTCTCCTAGACGTGTTTCTCGTGTTAGTAAATTACAATCCTTGTAAATATGTTCGCTAACTAGCCAACACGAGAGTTTCCCAATCGAAAATACGAATTCTTGTTTTTGTTTTTGCTTCCGGGTTGTTAAAATTCCGAGTTTTCACTCAACAGCTGTCCGATACAGAAGCAGGTCACGGCTGCGACTGTATGCTGTTGAATGATTTCCGAACACCCCGTGTGTTCGGTGATTAAAAGCTTCTGAATGGAAGCAGGGCACGGCTGCGACCGTTCGCTTATTTAATCAGAATTTGGAACTCTCCGTGAGTTCCAATATCGCAATGTCTCAGAACAGGAGCACGGCATGGCTGCGACTGTTCACTTTGCGAATTCACTCCAGGAATTTAACCCAAAGTAAAAAAAAAATTTTGACATGCGCAGGTTACGGCTGCAACTGTCTGAACGAATTATTTCTCCGAACACAAATGAAAATCAAAAAATTTAATTTCCTTCTGAATCCGTCTGCAAAAACAAAAGAAATCGTCTTTTCGCACGTTCCTTCCGCCTGTAGGAACGTTCGCCGCCACGCGAGATTCTCTCTCTCCACCTAAATCTACTAACGGAAAAATCCCCTGATTTTTCCTCCCTCAATTTCCTAAAGAAAATTATATTCTAATCCTACTTCACGAACGCACGCGAACTTTAGAATTTAATTTAAAATTGAATTTCGCGGCTTTTTCACTCCCTGTGAAAAAGCCCGCCGCCACCTAGCGGCCGATCCGCGAAGCGTCTCCTGCTTCTAGATTACCGACTCGGTCGGTAACCCGCGCAAGCGCGCGCGCTCCTACGAACTTTCGGCCACGCCGAGAGCTCGCCGGCCGATCGCGCGGTCTGCGATCGGCAATGTTTACGCGGAGCACGACTTTGCTCCACGTAAACAAACGCAACGTCGGAGAGCAGGCCGCTTGCCTGCTCGGTGTGTACACACACGTACACCCGCACACGAAGGAACGGGTCGCTTACCCGTTCCACGCGATGAACCGCGAACACGACCTCGAGCCCGTGCTCGAGGTACCGACGTTACACCACGCGACGGCTCGTATCCGAGAGCCGGGACTCTCACCGCACGAGAGTCCGCGTTCGCGATCTAAAGAGAGAGAGAGAGAAACGATGAACTGGAGACGGCTCCCCACGTCCACTCGACGAAACTCGACGCCAGGGAGTCAAGGCGCTCCTTGACTCCTCGCCAGTACGCGCCCGCACTTTACAACGATAGTCGGGCGGTACTCACGGTATCGCAGCTCTGGCTCGTACAGGGCTGCTACCTCGTTCCTCGTTCTCGCTCGCCTCCTGGTGAATCCGCCGATTTTCCGATTTCACGTTCGCGCACGCGTCCGTCGTCGCCGACGGCTCGAGAGAATCTCTCGAGCTTCCAAAATGGCCGCCGCTCCCGCGCGCCACGGCCTAACTCTCTCCCTCGCCGCGAAGGCTCGCGACGGCGCGCAGGTACCCGACAGTACCTCGCGTCACAAAATAAACATATAAAAGTAATAATATAGCTTGGACTAGATAGAAACAAATCTGCAAAGAATAAAAAAGCATGCAAATTTGTCAATTGTTACTTTTTTCTTATCGGTTTTGATATAAAAAAAAATATAGTTTAAAGAGCCATCGACCGTGCACGTATTGTGCGAGGACATTTGAAATCAATATGCTGCAAGGTGCGAACGGTGGAAGCGATAATAATAATAATAATGGTAATGTTAAAGCGAGTGCCTTTATTATAAAAGTATATGCCTTTACATTTCAGTATTATTCCATTTGCTAAAGATAAATCATAACGTTTATATGACTAATATAAACGTTATGATAATCGTCGACTGCTCGACGGACGAACATGGGCCAAAATAGGAGTTTTGATAGAATCTTCATGAGTAGTTAATATTTTACCAAGTCGGTCTGATTGATTCAACAAGTTTGTTTGCGTATTTCTGTAAAAATTGTATTTTAATAAAAATTAATTCGATAAAATTTGTTTATTAGGCACCCTTGAAAGCGAATCCATTAAGATTTGCAAATCAAATTGTTGCAAGAACGCAGCCGCAACCAAACTTACCGCTGGGACCCTACGGTAAAACTACTTCAATTTACTATTTCAATAGAGATGTCCGAAGACTAGTGCAACCAGTCGTTACAATTACTTCCTTAGAAAAATTACAAGCTGGGTAAATATAGTCTTCAAATTTTACTTTATATTAAAAAAGTGCATTGTACATGAGATCGACGCCTCCTACGAAGAAAATCTCTTTTCAGTTTACGGCGAAGAAAATCCCTTCCAAAAGGGTACCCCCCGTTAGTATAGTCGAATTGCCCCCCTCCCGGGATCGGGAAACTAAGTTTATAGGCATATTCTAGATGTAAAAAGAATACGTTTGCCGCCAACCAGAGCTTCCTAGACCCCCCCAAAGTCTCTATATAGCCAAAAACGATTTTTTTTGTAAATATTTTTTTTCTCCTCGTGTATAAGCTCTCGGAATCTGAAAAAATTCACAAGTATACTTCATAATAAGACAAACTTACCTGAATTTTTCCAAGTCATAATATTGAGTACGCCCTCCTTAAAAAAATTTGGAAATTATTCAACCTGTATTATCTCCCCTTCCTTTGGGACCTGCAGTAAATTTTTTTTTTTTAAATAACGTATTTTTTTACGAGAAATAAGACGGTATGAATGAAAATCCGGATATCAAGCGGGGTCCCTGCTAAAAATTAAAAAAACCGTGTTTTTTCACGTTTTTTGGCTGTAACTCTTTGCAGAAGATAGCTACAGTAAATCTGTTCAATCCACTGGATTCTGCGTAAAAAAATACACGGAAAACATGTATGATAACGTCCATATTGATGCGGGGCCATCCTTTATTTTTTGATTTTTTTAAGGATAACCCCGCACTACTGTAATTTTTAAATTTCAATTACCCAATTTTTTTTTATACACTGACTGCTAAAGAAGTACGTAGGTTTTTTCCGATATATTAATTTTTAGTCTCAGTGGCGCACTGCTAAAGTGAAAACGGAAAAATTTGTTTGAAAAATCATCAGATAATTGTTAATAACAAACGAATTAAGTAATTTAGTAAAAAAAATCCTACGTACTTCTATAAACAATATTTTTGATATATCTTATTTTTTTCAAGATATGTTCAGAATTCAAGTAAATCGGTTGAAAATTTTCTGAGATATTTGTCCGGACAACTTAAAAAACAGTTTTGAGATATAAACGAAGTTTAAGTTTTGAGCAGTAGAAAATGATGAATAATTTAATAATTTAATAATTTAAACAAAAAGGAGGACGCCCGCCCCCCCCCCCCCCCACTCACGTTACGGTCTTGCCTGAAGTTCAGTTTTGCACATGATGGAGGCAATGGACTTGCAAATCGGACCGAACAGCTACGTAATGTTTCTGGTAATCGACAAAGATCGTATAATACATGCTGAGATATCGCTATATAAACGAGTAAAAGAGGCTCGGATCGTTTTTTGTTTAAATTATTAAATTATTAAATTATTCATCATTTTCTACTGCTCAAAACTTAAACTTCGTTTATATCTCAAAACTGTTTTTTAAGTTGTCCGGACAAATATCTCAGAAAATTTTCAACCGATTTACTTGAATTCTGAACATATCTTGAAAAAAATAAGATATATCAAAAATATTGTTTATAGAAGTACGTAGGATTTTTTTACTAAATTACTTAATTCGTTTGTTATTAACAATTATCTGATGATTTTTCAAACAAATTTTTCCGTTTTCACTTTAGCAGTGCGCCACTGAGACTAAAAATTAATATATCGGAAAAAACCTACGTACTTCTTTAGCAGTCAGTGTATAAAAAAAAATTGGGTAATTGAAATTTAAAAATTACAGTAGTGCGGGGTTATCCTTAAAAAAATCAAAAAATAAAGGATGGCCCCGCATCAATATGGACGTTATCATACATGTTTTCCGTGTATTTTTTACGCAGAATCCAGTGGATTGAACAGATTTACTGTAGGCTATCTTCTGCAAAGAGTTACAGCCAAAAAACGTGAAAAAACACGGTTTTTTTAATTTTTAGCAGGGACCCCGCTTGATATCCGGATTTTCATTCATACCGTCTTATTTCTCGTAAAAAAATACGTTATTTAAAAAAAAAAAATTTACTGCAGGTCCCAAAGGAAGGGGAGATAATACAGG
Source organism: Sycophila sp. Sp_5 (assembly GCA_018906775.1). NCBI lineage: Eukaryota > Metazoa > Arthropoda > Insecta > Hymenoptera > Eurytomidae > Sycophila > Sycophila sp. Sp_5. The sequence continues at coordinate 120,310 of JACCID010000251.1, read as the reverse complement.
TTGAATAATTTCCAAATTTTTTTAAGGAGGGCGTACTCAATATTATGACTTGGAAAAATTCAGGTAAGTTTGTCTTATTATGAAGTATACTTGTGAATTTTTTCAGATTCCGAGAGCTTATACACGAGGAGAAAAAAAATATTTACAAAAAAAATCGTTTTTGGCTATATAGAGACTTTGGGGGGGTCTAGGAAGCTCTGGTTGGCGGCAAACGTATTCTTTTTACATCTAGAATATGCCTATAAACTTAGTTTCCCGATCCCGGGAGGGGGGCAATTCGACTATACTAACGGGGGGTACCCTTTGCGCCGAATATAATCCCCTCGCTGATTTTTCCGACGAAAAAGATCTCCTTCTATACTATTGCGACGAAAATAATCCCCTCGCAGATTTTTCAGACGAAAAAGATCTCTTTCTATACTTTTGCGGCGAAAATAATCCCCTTGCAGATTTTTCAGGCGAAAAAGATCTCCTTGCCGAATTTTCCGACGAAAAATATCTCCTACAATCTTATAAAACAATTTTCTACCAAACTATCCCATACTTTTTAATCGTGAGTGCATTTATTTAAACAAATAATTTTATTTTACGTTTTGGGTTTTCCTTTTTTTTTATACTATTTAATGTTAAACGTAATTATTAAAATATCTAATATGCAATTACACAATTACGTTGGTTTATTCATGGCTTATTTTTGGCTTATTCGTTAACTAAAACCATTAGCCAATTATTAGTGTACGAGCGATTTTACTTCGTTTATTTTATTTCAATAAAGCGCAAAAACGCCAGAGACGACAGTATTTGCTGCAAAATCGTTCAAGAAGATTTTCTTCGACGCAAAAGTTCTAAAAAGGATAGTTTTCGTCGGAAAATCAGCTAAGAAGATTGTCTTCGTCGTAAAAATGCTAGAGGGGATATTTGTCGCAAAATCGTTCAAAAAGATGTTCTTCGCCGTAAAAGTACAAGAAAGGATAGTTTTCGTCGCAAAAGTACTAGAAAGGATAGTTTTCGCCGCACAAGTTCTAAAAACGATAGTCGATCTAAAAAGGGGCGTCGTAATGTTGATTTGAAGGTTTCAATGGTAAACAATTCTGAGTGCTCAGATCAACAATTTGCACAATTAGAAGCACTCGCTCGACTGTAATTCCTCAGTCTCCTCGGCGGCCTGAGCCGAGCTCCTAAGCAGGAGTATTTTGCGAGTGCTGAAAGCAGAAAAGAGACTCGCCGCGCGCGATCTATTGTGGTCACCCCGTGAGGTGACAATATCCGCACCGATTGTCTCGAGGAACGGAGTGCCGTTTTCCTCACTATCCCTAAACCGATAGGGCAGCGCGAACGATTGATGTTTATTGTTTATATGATTTCTGTTGCATGTTATATATATATATATATTTCTTAATTTTTCATAATTAAATTTAGATGTATGAATATAAATAAATTAGATTTATTTATTCTCCTAGAATTTGTTTTCGCTTATTTTTTAGGAAACGAGAAGAAGCGCACCGAGCATCTTCACGATGCGATTTATCTTACGGCGAATTGAGCTATAAAAAGTAGAAAACGTGTATTGAACGTTATCCAGGTCAGCAAGAGTGCACTCTTGAATAACTTTACCACACCCCATCCTAGCCTAAACGAAAAGGACCCGGATTGTTACAAGTTTGAAAAAAAATCCAACTGCAAAAAGTGCATATCTTTTTATATTTTTTGAAAAATAATAGGTTAAACGCTACTTTTTGAAATTTTGGACAACGCCAGTCAAAAGAGCAACCTCCAAAACAGGAATTTATTTACTTTCAGTTGAAAGTCCCTTGTTTGTTTTAAAATGGGTTAAGATATAAACATTACACCGGCACACAAAAATAAATAGTAGTTTGATCTCAAAATCGCAATACATTATTTTAATTTATATTGGGTTGCTAAATCCAAATGTGAGGTTCGTTAAATTGAGAACTAGTTCTTCCAACAATAAAATGGTTGTAATTGTAAAAACTGCTTACTCCTTGTTTGGTCCGTAACGTTCTCTTTTAATTTTAATAAACTATCTAGTGGATATCTAAACCTTTTTAAACTACTGTCCGTCAATATCTTTCAGATCTTGATAAAAACGCTCACCTTGTTCTTTATATAATCGCTTTAATTAGCTGGAAAATAAATATCATGAGATCTAAAAAATGGAGTATGAGATTCATTAAACATTTCAAACGGCGAAAGTTGCTTACCATGTCACCTACAATGGTTGTATATGCATAGGACTTCTTTGATTTCACAAAAAGTATTGATCAACATTCTGATAGACATTTCAGACGCTTAACGTCTTCGACGTCATTGTCGTTGTTTTACACGTGGTAGGAGTAGTAGAAGTATTAGGGATGTAAGTGGATTTGCAGTGAGCACGAATCATTGTGTGGAAGGTTTGTCGGGTACATACACGGTGTCCCATTTTAAAAAAATACACAAAGATAACTTTTGAATTTGACTTTTTTCAAAAAATGTTTCAGACAAAAGTTATTGAGTTTGGATGGGGCATCTGATGTTGAGCTTGAACTTGACCTTGATGGTTTTTTGAAGGTTAACTTTGTTTTCTTCAGTGGGAACCCCTATTTTTTATCCCGGAATCTGAAAAAGGGGGAAATTTTAAGGTTAATTTCAAGGTCATCAGTAGTTGCATCCCTTTGAACTCAACAATTATTAATGAAAAAAATTTTTGCTTATCATTCTTAGCTTACGCAATATTCCCATCGTTTAACTTTAAAGGTTGATGTTGACCTTAGCACGACCTTAGGTTTATTTTGATCCATGAATAAAAGATACTATCTGGACGTAAAATTTCCCGCTCTTTCCGATTCCGGGGTAAAAAATAGGGGATCCAATTGAAGAAAACAAAGTTAACCTTGAAAAACCATCAAGGTCAAGTTCAAAGTCATCATTACATGTCCCCCTCCAAACCGACTTACTTTTGTCTAAAATATTTTTTGAATAAAAGTCAAATTCAAAAGTTATCTTCGTATATTTTTTAAAATGGGACATCCTGTACATGACGCACCGGCTTTTTGCGAACTACCGCGACCTAGATGTACCACCGGTAGGTCCAGCTTCACCTAACGTAGGACCTAACGTGCTCGCGGGACCGGCGTCTTGCCTTAGAATTAGGACAACGCCTTCGCTATGGACAACCCACCACGAGACCCTAGTGGCAAGCAGCTCACCCAGTAGCCGCTGATTATTACCTGCACTGCAGTACAATTATGGGCGGACATTGGCTGCCCGTCACCATCGTCTGTGGCATCATCCATGCCCGGCCCGTCTGTCGTACCAGCAGCTCTGAGGTCGGAAGCTGCATCTTGACGTTGGCGAACGTTGCGACTTTTCGCTTCCCCCGTCGCGGAGTATTCCGTCGACAACGTCGTTGTGCAGAGGTATTACGGTTATATCAGGTATGTCGGTTGTCGGGCCTATCCTAGGTAGCGTAGCCGACGTTGATTGCTCTGTTTGAGTAAAAAATATTTAACCCATTAGCTAGGACCACACAATAAATTTCCTCCTCATTCTTCTTTATCTGCGGGCCTTGCATAACGTTCCTTCCCCGTTTGTTCTCGGTTGGTTCCTCCACTTCTTCAAACCTCTCCACCTTCTTCATTGTGCACTTCTCTTTTAAAGCAACAGCTTCTTCTCTCCAGATATTTACTCTGACTTGATTTATTCTCTTCTTTTGCGTTTTTTTCTTGTTCCAAAAATGGTTCCCCAACATGCCACGAAATCCCCTCTGTGTCTTCTCCAATTCTGCGTTTTCATTTTGTGTCGCATTGGGTGAATCTCTGGACAATGGAAATCCCTGGTTTTGCTGCGGAGCTGCCGGAACGCCTGTCGCATATGAGCACATCTCGAGCAATTCTGGAACGCCACTCTCTGGGCTCCGAAGAGCTGGAAGGACATCCTCGGTGTCGACAATCACGCACCTTTCCACTATTCGTTTTTACCACAAACCGTCTGTGAGTAGCGCTTCGCCGAGTATCCCACTACTCCACATTGGAAGCAGTCCCGTGGGTAAAGTGTCGGCTGCTGTGTTCCGGCTTGTTGATGCTGGTATCCTATTCGTAGCTGTGATTGAAAGAATTACGGTTGATAACCTCCTTGTCTTTTCGCTCCAGTTGTCATCGGAGGTGCTGGTGACATGAATACCTGGGCATACGTCGCGGGTGCAGTCGGATTAGTCTGCCTTGGCTTCGTAGCCGCTGATGAAATCGCCGACTGAACAGCTGTTAGCCCTGTTTGCGTCTTTATCTTCTTCTTCGCTTCCTTTCGAAATGGCTGCGACCTTTGCCACCTTCTCGATTTACTTGTAAGCCGCTGCTGGAATGATCATTTTCTTCGCGGCTCTATCTCTTTTTCATACTTGCGTCTCCATTTTTGCAGCTTCTAAAACGTATCGATCTTCCTGTCTCTTATCCTCTGCCTTTTGTCAGGGAGAAGGTTTCTGATCGCTCGACGCACTCATCTGCGCTCTGACTTTTTAACCGCCGAGACAATCAGTTTAAAACACTACAAACTTCGCAATGCTCTCTCCTTTAACCTGGGTCCTCAATCACATTGCCTCTGTTCGATATTGGTCCACTGTTGCTGTTCTCCTCCTGAATCCCAGTGTTTTCTCCCTGTTTTGATCTTAGTGCTTGATCGTCGAGGCCCTGATTGCCTCACTTGTTTGCTGGTACCGTCTCTGGTGCTGTCCCTTGATGTAGCTCTCGCGGTTGCGACCTACTCTTCCCCCTCTGCGGCGCTTCTGACAACGATAAATTACGTCCCTCTGTCGACGTACTCCAATCCAGTTCATCTAATCTGTACCATACTATCTACTCTTTTTTCAAAACTCTCCTGCTGACCCTGCAGTGGAATTGTCTGTGGGTGTGCTCTCTCTCCTATGGGCACCGCTTGCTATCTTGTCTTCTGACCTCTGCTATTGCTTCCACTCCCCGTTGGGATCGACCGTGGTTGCTGCTGATTCCCACAGTGGTCGAGTGACAATCCCAACATCCTTCGATGATCTGACATTTTCCAATCGCAAAAACCGCTCAGTGCTCACGTACTCTGCCGTCTACTTGACATTTTGAGTTGCGCACCAGCCTATATCGTCGTCACTGTACGACGTACCCGTTGGTACTGTCGGAAATACTAGCCTCCTATTTTTTTCGCTTTTTTGTAACTTTATCCCCTGCAGATACTGAAGCGTGTCGGTCCACTGATTTCCAATCGCTGACGCTTCTCCTTCATCTGCTACTAGCTCTCATGGTACATCCAACTGTAGCACCTGCTGGCATTATCCTCTCACCAATCTATCTCTTAATTGCTGCATCGTTACCTCTGGATTATATCCTAGTTTTTCCAATGTGTCCCATAACTGTCTAACGCGCATACCGGAGATCCTCTTGACCAGCTCCTCTACTTACCCCTTCCGCTGACGTGCGTCATCTACCCAACTGGCGTATAGGTTGTGACGGGTCAGATTAACTACCTGTACAAAACCTGCTTATCCGTACAGGAACCAGGCCTTACACGGAGTCCTTAAAATAGGAGCGTAAACTTTGGAAAGCTCTCTCATACAGTTAACCTATCTACCCAAATAAAACTGAAATACATGCACTATATGGCACTTTCTGTTAACCCTCACTAACGGCCCTATTACGCTCATAAAATCCCACCCACACTCCACACTAAGGTCTCTCGAAGCACTCTGAAGAAAATGCGATGGAGGCTGACAAGAAGTCCATCAAGATGACATCGGACACCTCCACAAGTTACGCCGTCCGAGAAGAAAGATCAGTCAAGAAATCTACATTTAATGAAGGGAAAATAAACTAATAAGGGCCAGTATATAGTACAAAGCAAAGCAATAGCAAGAAGAAGAATAACCATACCATTACAGTAAGAGGTTAGAATTGAGACATCTATCAAGTCACAAAAACAGCCAGATAAATAAAGGCTGACTTCTCCGAAGCTATTTAAGTGCCCAACGAGTATCTCCTCGTCGTGTAAATCACCAACTGTAGAACCAGGAGTATTTGGAATTCTGAAAATAAAGAGCAGCATTATCAGCTGACAGTCGACGAAAGGGGAATGAAAGAATTACCAGGAAGCCAAATTGCACCGATGAACTCTGCTGCTCCCGTATTGGCATTTTTCCCTAGTATTTTACTATCTCCTCGGGATCAGATCTGCAAGAGGCAGGACAGACTTTCTACCTCGAGGCCACTGCTGCGATGGAACCCAAAACTACAGGCGCCACTAATGAGCGAGTACACGCCAGCGCTGCGAATGAGCAAACTCGGAGTCTACCATGATGTCTACGATGTGACTCACCTGCTGCATATATCATTATAGCCTATTTGCAAAAAATTGCAAGATGTTCCTGCAAATGATGTCCAGGTCTCTAGGTACATCCTGAAGTTGATGGAATATCTACCGCTTCGTAAGAAGCTCCGCCCCATTCTCTCTTTCCTGTATTGGGGGTTACACCCACCTCTCCTACTCTTGACATAGGCGGTTCCCTGGCGGAACCGTACGCTCGATGATTAGTTGATTATTTAAAAATATAATTACAATTATGTCAATAATTATGCACTTCTCTAATTTGCTTTATAAGACTTTTTTGTGTCCGGTGGTGTACCGTTCCCGAGGGAATTAAGGGACACACTGTATATAATATTATTATTATTATTATTATTATTATTATTATTATTATTATTATTATTATTTAGTAAATGAGTTGGGGCAGATTGTGATCTGACTCCATGCGCATGGTTATTTCCCTTGGCGTCCTTTGTTATGAATGGCGATGTTTCATATTTTAATCCACAGAATCTACATTTCGGATCTTTTTCTAGTCCCAGCCTGCTCTGTGTCTTTGCAAAGTGCGGTTGTCTGCAATAAGCCCTATTGCTAAAATGCCTTGTTTCTGCTCAGACTGAGCATTTGTTTTACATTAGGCCATATTTCCATTCTCTTGATGAAAGTTTTGTTTTTTTCATTCAGCATTTCTCTATGCCTCTAAGTGTTTTTTAGCCGTCTATTTCTCTATCTCTACATTGAGGATAGTATCGCATTTCCCAGTCGGCGGTTCTGGAACTTTAAGAACTTCTTCTTTCGTTTGGCTGGCTCGTTAGTCTGTCTGAAATTTCATTACCCTTTATTCTTGTGCTAGCCCGCAGCCAGAAACGGGTTACTGTTCGACTTTCCGCCAGTCGATTTAAAGTCCGGTAACATTCATACACCAACTAGGATGTAGTTGTGTATGCTTTTAGGGCTTCAACAACTCCTCTGCTATCCATCCCTATAAAGGTTTTAATACCCACATAAGTTCGGTCTGTAATAATGTCGTGTACCTTCGTAGAGGAAAGGTACCACCCTTTCCGTTTCTTCGGCAATACACTCCAGTTCCTGACCCTTCTACCTTTTTTGATCCATCCGTGTACTAGTTTCCACATCCGACTTCGTCGGATAGCTTGAGTGCTTTACCGCGGATCCTCAACTCGCAGATTTTATCTCATTTATATCTCCTAGTGAACACCTTCATCTCGGTTTTGTTCGGATTGATTCATCGGCCAGTGGTCTTACACCAGGTTTCTACTATCCATATGGCTCTTAGAATGATTTCCATGAGCGTGTCCAGAAAGGGCCCGCTCTTAATGATCAGTATATCATTAGCGTATCTACCAGGCACCATAGAGGGCGAGACAAAAACCCTCCTTGTGGATAGCCAGAGGAGATCTCTCCTCTAACCGTTGAGTCGCCTTTAATTACTTGTCTGTTTCCGAGCATGTGGCTCGTCCATTCTACTAGTATTGTGGGTACCTCATGTTTTTCCAGGACATCCCTGATGACGTCTCTTGACGTGTATTTCTTCTCCTTCAAAGGCTCCTTCAATGTCCATGAAGGTTCCTGCAGTAAATCCTCCTTTCTCCAATTGGGTTTGGATAAGCTGTTTCGCCTTGTGTTGAGCGGTCTCAATAGACCTGCCTATTCTATATGCGTGTTGGATCGCATGTAGCTTTTTCCCCTGAGAATTAATTCTCTGATATATCTGTCGATTAATCTCTCAGCTGTTTTTAGCAAGAACGATGACAGGCTAATGGATTGGAAATACTTAGTGGGCGGAATTCCCTTCCTCTGTACGCTTTACAAAATCCCGAAAACTCCCTCGCAAGGTTAAAAATTTTAATCGATTCCCAGAATAATTGTTTTATGTTTGTGACGCGTATGTTCGCGGAGACGAGATTCCCCTAGGCAACGAGGACGCCGATCGACGCCACGCTATCGCGCCGTTTAATTATATTATTTTATTATTAACGCAACGCACGTTTCCCGAAGGTTTCGCGGCTGCCTCATCGCGACGACACCACGGCGAGCCCACCCGGAGTACAGACGAGATGAGGAGAGACGACGCGACGCTCAGTGGGTGCCCCGGCTGTTATCGACCACAAGACGACGATGTCCACACGAGGTTACGGGACAGCTGACAGCCCGGCGCCTTAATCCTAACTGATGCACGACTGACTGTCGAGGCATAGCCAAAGCGTTGGAGAGCAGCGTTGACGACCCGCGCACTCACTCGCGCACTCAAACAATGGGCGAATCAACCACGAGAGGGCACGACGACCTAGACAGCGACCACGGGAGCAGAAAACCGGCGACCAAAGAAGATGCGGCGAGCAGGTGTTGCCCGCCGAGCGCGACACTTGCTGGAGCGGGACGACGCGAGAGCCTCGCCGAGCTCAATTGTAGGCAGGGCCGTACAGAGGGCCCACGCCTCCGCCCGCGCAATTAATGAAAGTGGTGGCGCAGCGCACGTTCGCGAGTCCTCGCGTACACACGGCGCGTCCGCCATGCTGAAAGTACTCGTGGGCCGTCCGGAATAGAGGGCGCGCGCATTGCGACTAGATCGTCCTGCAGGACGATTCTAGGCGCGATAGTGAAGTACTCGCGCGACACCTCACGTTCTCTTTCCTTAATTAGGCCAATTGAAAAGAGACGCTACGCGACAGCGATATATTACAGCTCTTGCGCGTGGTCGCCCGATTTTTGCGGCCATTTTGATTTGATGAAAAGTCGGTTTTCGCCAGTAATTTACTGAGGAATACCGACGGTCGATAAAATCGGGTGCAATACACGGGTCAAATCGCCCCCTTTTACACTATTGGCGTAATTATCTTATTTCTTTTTTTTTATTTTAAAAGTTTTATTCATAAAATAATCTTAGAAATTTAGTATTGTCTGTGTTCTTGGGTTGCCCAGTTGTCAGCCATAGTCTTATATTTATTGAAATTGAATTAAATTTTGTGTTTATGCAATTTCCTAGTAGAATATTGCTTGTTACGGTTTTCAGCGAAGATTGAATATTTAATACCGCGAGATACAGTCGCGACCATACTTACATCAAGAAGAAATATGAAATCAAGAACCAACGAATTTAATAAATGCTCTCCTCAAGATCGTACACCACTGAAGGATTTAATTTTTCAGGTTGAGTAGGGTTTCGCGATTGCAGGTTTTTTATCGTCGAGTCTCGGTAGTATTTCGCAGATTTTCAGGAAGATTTTCTTTCTAAATCAAGAGTATTTCTTTACACAATCATCGAATCATCTGAAATTTGAAAATTTTTCCCCTTTTTAGCAAATATTTTCACGGTAATCACCAGAATACTTATTTTTATATTTCATATATTTATTTTGATTGGCTTGGCTACAACTTGGGAAAATAAAGTGTGGTGCTCGCAACTGAACCACCCCACCATACTACGCTTACTGTCCCTGTACCTTGGCGCAACCCCTGACGAGCGAAGAATAGCGAATAATAACAAACTTTACGACAAGATGGCTAACAAGGAACAGTGCCCAGCGTGGATTCAGGCCAATGTAAGGAGGAACGCGGCAGTCGCGAAACTGGCGCAACAAATTAACCGGATAAATCAAGCAGTATTAGTGGAGTAATTGCGGATACAGGACTGCAGTTTCGAAGGAGAACCCCGAGAGTTAAGGGAGCGGCTTCTACGTGCATCCTGCAGAAGAGTGTTGGCTATGGAGGTACCGTGGGATGCTACGGTCGACGAACTTTTAGGGATGACGGCACACCCGACACTAATGGCCCCGATAACGGATCGGAGGGATTTACCGGGATTGGACGGCGAATCGCGTGTGTCACCGACTGCCACAGTGCTGGCAGCACCGAAGCGCCGTTTACAAGTGCACGAGTTCCTACTAAAGGAACTGACAGAGCCCATGCTCTCGTCCACGTTGCGACCGCAGGAATGGGAGTCCGTCTACGAACCAAGGATGAATCTCCCCTTAACCACGGCAACCACCACCACCACATCAGCTCCTGCCACTACTGCCGCGACTCCGGTGAGCGCCATGGTTGCTGGATGCCGGACGTCGACAGGCGGACAGCGGAAAATTTTTCTGCAACACGATATACAGGAGCAGAATAACTGGAGGCTACAGTTGCTGCGTATGGTCGCACAATATCTGGACCCGCCGGCTACTACTGGAAGACAGCCTTTGCCTTCTACGACTCAGACAGCAGCGCAGCCCGCTCCAGATCCGACCGGCTCACGACATCAGGCACCACCACCTTCACCAACCAGGACAAGGTCAGACTCCAGTATGTCGGATTTAGATTGCGAGGAAAATGGTAGTCAAGGAGAAGAACCTGGAGATGACGAGACGGTCGACGCGTATTATCAGCTACTTGCTACCTTAGCAGAACAAACGGCGTACCTTGTAATGTATATACGCAAATCCGAAAGATTTGCCTTTTGTCCCCCCCCCCCTCCTATTGTCAAAACCCGACGGGCGATTACTTGAAGCCTGCGGGAACAGACAGAACGCTGAGGACCGCGGGACGCCGCGGTACGACTTGAGGAGGCTCCGACGTATCGGGGAAGGAGGGAGAACCCTGGTCAGCGAAGCCTAGGACTGAACCTGGGGAAGCCACCGCTTTCGACGCAACCGTCCACCCGCTTTGGGACCGCTAGAGACGTCCCTGTCGACGCCAACCTCGAGGTGCTACCCACTGCCTCGCAATACCTACAAACCAGGAGACGAGCGACATTTTGCAGCGTCACCTTATATACGTATCGGCCGCAACGAAATCAAATCCAGGCGAGCAGCGGATTCAACAGGAAGAGAGTGAGTGGGTGTATGTGTGTATGGCGATAACGATCAGGTAGTTTAATTTTTTTTGTTTGTTAGATGCAAATCTGTATTTTTATATGCGTAATTGAAGGAATAGAAGCGAGTTTAGAAACTGTTGAGAGTTGGCGGAAACTTGTATCCGATATCTTCATTTTTTAATTTATATTCGAATAAAAATTTTAATCGTAAATCATATTAAGAATTAATTTATTATAACCTGCAGAATCCTCCCAAAAGACCAATATTGGAGACAACGCGGGAGAACACCCTCGGAACTCCGTGCAAGTGAGAACGACGACGGAAGGCGACAAGATTCCTATCGATGTCCCAGAGCGCAGGATACCCTCACCGAGGCCCCAACAAACCGAGCAGACGATACCTAGCTCGCGAACCACCGGAGCCTCGAAAAAGGCGCCCTCCAGACTCTCGCGACATCAAAGGAACCCCGTAAGGGACGAGTCGGAGTCTGAAATGTCGTCCTCACTTATGGAGTCCTTTATTGCCTCTCTGAAAAGAATTACAATTGCCCGCGTCCCGGCGAAGTTAGTAGAGATCGGGCGCGTGAGCCGAGCGCTCCGAACGCGCCCGAGGGCTGTCGAACGGAACTGTGCGCGAACACAAACGCGCGCGCTCCTGCAAATTCTCGGCCGCTCCGAGAATCGGATTCGTCGTTCGACCTCCTTTGTCTCGCAACGCGTAGGTGTTGCTACCAAGGATCTCCGTAACCTCGTACGGTCCAGCAAATTTCGGAGCTAGCTTCCCCGCTACTCCTTTCGCTGCGGTGGAAGGACCTTGTTCCTTTTCTATACGAAATCTCCGACCTTAAAGCTTGCTTCACGTCGGCCCGCATTGTAATAACGCGCTTACTAAAAATAGAATGCAAAATATCTGCTGAAAATGATGACCGTGACCAGATAGCTCGGCAGAATCGGCGCAGCTTAAATGAGTCGAAAGAAGCCCGACTAACCTGAAAGCAACAAGGTCTTCAAGAAAATGCCTTATTTGATGAAGCTGAAGGAATGTTGTATGCGCCAGGGATCGCAGATTAATCGGTAAGTCATGAAAATCAGTAGTTTTCATGTGTAAAAACTTTAAACGCGTTTTTCTAAAAACTGCATTTTTTGAAATGGCGTAAGTTCTCATTTGAAAGCTAAACGACAGAAATTGCTCAAACTTTTCACAAAGTTACTTTATAGTATTGTTGTCTATTTATACCTAAGTGTTTAAATGTTTCTTATTAAAAAAGTAAATTTTTAAAAAATAATATAACAAAAAAAACTGTGAAAAATTGTCCTTTTTTTAAAAAAAGATGTCAAATTTACAGTTTTGTAATTTTTTATGCATTTGTAGATAAGCATAGAACGAAATTACTCTACTAATCGAAAACTGTTTCTTTTTTTTTTTTTTTTTTTTTTTTTGTTTCAGATCACCCAAAAATTTGAAAAATTTACGCCAATTACAAGTTGGCTCGTCACTTTGCGAATTACAGCGCCGCATAGCACCGACATTTTGTTTGTTTTTTTAATAAAAATTCACTTGAAGTATATTAGAATATAGTGTGTATAGAAGAATATAGTGTGTAAACATAATATTAAAATTTTGGAAATAATAAATGTTGTTGTCTCTTTAAAAAAAAATCTTAAAAAATCCATCATTTTTTCGTTTCTAAAGGATTTGCCCCCCTTAAGTTGTTGGAGATACCCTCATCCTGAGAATCCTTTGTCCATGAGACACCGGCCACTGGTGTCCCCTCGCCCTCCTCCTTGTACATCCGAGAAAGGGCGTCTGGGACATTGTTGAGCGCACCTTTCCTGTGTTCAACAGTGAACTGTTGGCCTTGCAGCTCCAAGGCCTACCGAGCTAATCGGCCTGTCGGACCACTCAGTGTGCACAGCCATCGCAAACAACTGTGGTTCATGACTACGCGAAATGCGTAGCCTTCTATGTATGGGCGAAACTTCCTTATTGCCCATACTGCAGCGAGACTGTCACGCTGTAGTTCCTTTCGGCAGGTGAGAGGACGCGGCTTCCGAATTCCACTGTTCGCTCCTCGCCGCCTTCAAATTGGAGGAAAACCGCTCCGATTTCAGAGTCACTTGCATCCGTCTGAACGACAAACTCATTGTCGAAGTCAGGGCGTTGCAAGACTGGTGCGGAGGCTATGAGAGCCTTTATTCGCTCGAATGCGGAGTGTTGTACTTCAGTCCTCTCAAACTTACGCTCCTTCTTTGTTAGTTGCGTAAGTGGTTCGGCAATCGTGGCGAGGTTGTTCAGGAACCTCCTATACCACGATGCCATGCCTGAGAAGCGCCTTAGCTGCTTAACGTTCTTAGGCGGCGAGTACTCCAGTACCGGCCTTATATTCTTTGGATCAGTACGGAACCCTTCTTGATTCAGCGCCACACCCAGGTACTTCATTTCGCATCGGCAGAAGTGGCTTTTCTGCCGGTTGATCGTTAGGCCCGCCTCTCGTAGACGGCCTAATAGCTTGCGAAGGTGTTCGAGATGCTTCTTGAACGTTTTCGACATTATGACTATGTCATCCGTAGTCTTCGCAATCTGGAGTGACCACCATGTCGATTAGGCGCTGGAAAGATGCTCCTGCATTTTCCATGCCAAATGGCATTCTCTTGTACTGTAAAAGCCGTTATTTCTCTGGATGCCTCGTCCAGGGGTACTTGGTGGTACGCGTTGCTAACGTCCAACGTTGTGCAATAAATTTTCCGCTTTGCCGTTGCGGAAAGCCGCGTCCATCCGTTTCGCTGGGTATCCGCTCGGCGAAACTTTTAGTGTATTGACTCTTCGATAGTCAATACATATCCGAGATCCTCCATCGGATTTCTTCACCATCACGACCGGGCTTGACCACGGGCTTGTGGATGGTTCGATGACGCCAGCGTCCAGTAATTTTCGGACCTGCGCGTGCATCTCAGCCTCTATTACCGGTGAATACGGGTAATAGCGCTGTTTGATGGGGCGAGCATTTCCCACAACAATCGTATGGGTCACCCACGAGGTGCACCCAAGTGTGGTCGGCTCCTTGTGCCCGTTGTTCCTCGGTCACATGGCCTAAACCTACTGCACCGATCTGGATTGTGTCAGCCTCCCTGACTGATGCCAGCTGGAGGACGACACTGACGTTGTCGTCGACCAACGTCAGCTGATTCGACCGCGAATTGTGTCCTGAGCCGAATTCCCGCATGAAATTCGTGCCCACGTAACAATCGGCGTCTAATGCAGGGATGTTCGATACCTTGATCTCCCTGCTTATGCCATCTATCTTAAAGGGAAGGTAAACATAGCCCACGCTTGGACTCGTGCTACCGTCAGCGAGCTTAGCACCTGCGTGATCGCTTGGCATAAGTGTCCGGCCTCATGCAGTTATCAACTGCAGGCCGATCGGCCCCATCACTGTGACCGATGCGCCTGTGTCGTACAGAGCGCGGAAGTGGAAACCTTCCGCTTCCACCTGCAACCACCATCTGGTTTCCAGGTTTTCCTCCGTAGGGACGTGTTCGGTTGTGCCGTACCGCTAACTCCCTGGGAGGTCTTTTCCGAAGCTTCTTGACAAGCTTCGGTTGCATTTGGGAGAGCAGTTGAGTGCCCTACTTCCCCTGTTGCCCGTTTTCCGGCGAGCAATTGGGGCAATTTGCTCGAATCACGCCTTCTTTGTTGCATCAGAAACAACGAAGGGGTTCCCTCGATTGCCCGCTTTTCTGGCCGTCCTTCCCGCTGCAACTACTATTATTTGAGTTGCCTTTTCCGGAGCGGCCGTTTTTACTCGTCGAGGAGGAGGCACCCTTGCTTCCCCCTCCCTGCCTTTGCTTTTTGTTTTCGCGGAGTGCCTTCACTATTTCTCCGTTAACCCTTTAACGCCCAACTTGACCATTTTTCGACAATATTTTCAGTGGTGTGTAACACTAACTTCAAATGGTTCAAGAAATTCTTGAGATTCCATTTTTAACGTAAAATTTTATGTACTTTCAGAATCCGATATTAGATTTGACGAAAAATTCAACAATAAAAAATTATAAACAATTTTTTTCAAAAAAACGTCAATTTTTGAGAAAAAAAAATCGTTTAACCCAAATTTTCGAATGAAAAGAGGGTTCGCTAGTACGTCTAATACGTATATATTTGGTCAATGGCATGTATACTTTATTATAAAACAGATGCAATACCAAAATTAAAAATGGCGGCCATCCAAACAACCCCTTTTCCACCAAGCTTATCTACAAAGGTTCGTGATTTTTTTTCTCGATCAGGATCGACTTAACGAAAAAAGTTTATAGAACAAAAAGTTGTTAGAATTCATCAAAGACGACGTGTCAATTTTTTCAGACTTATCGTAGCAACTTTTTGATTTTTGGATATGGCCAATTTTTGAAAAATCAAAAAATTACTCTGAAAATTCTGAAAAATTTTACAAATATTCTTTGAGTAATTCTAAGCACTTTTTGTTCTATAACTTTTTAAATATAAATATAAATCTATAACTTTAACTCTATAAATGTTGATTGTGGTGAAACCCGGGCAACGTTACATTCAGTAGCGGCTAAGAACGTTCAACAATATTTAATTCAAAAAAGACCAACTCTACAAAAAAAGTTATAGAACAAAAAGTGCTTAGAATTAATCAAAGAATACTTCGGAGCAATTTTTTGATTTTTTTAAAATTGATTGCTATCTCTAGAGATTTAGCCATCCTCGGGGATACCTTGCATAACATGCTCTCCATGCATGTTACGTAATGGCCTCCCCGTTTTGCTGGAATCGACGTCTGATGTCGTCCCGCAGGCGTTCTTGCCTATCGTGAGCGCAGCCCCATCTGCGCTGAGTGGCTCGGCAAAAGTCTGCCCAAGTTCTCCACTCATTGCTGCGGTTCCTTACCACATGCTTGCCACATCTTTGAGGACACACGGGAGCGACGCCAGTATGTCGCTCTCGTTGAGCTTCGCTGCTCGAGCGTTGTCCTCAAAGGTCATGAAGAAAGTCTCTACGTCTTCCCCTTGTCTAGCCGTGAATCTGACGCTCCACCGGCTGACTATGAGGCTGGGGTTCTAGTGACCCCTGCCTGTGCGATTTATATCGCTGGTGGAAGGACCAATACAATCCCTTGTAGTCCTCCCATTGGTGAAATCCGCCCACGTCCTGATCTCTCGTGGCGGAATTCTCCTTTGCGCGTTCTGAATGGTGTGCTCATCATTCAGAGTTTCGTTGATTCCAGGCTCGTCGATCGTGTACGTATCCTGGAATCCCATGCGCGGTGTCGATTGCTGCGGGTGTGTTTTTCTTGTCGACCGTCGATTCTTGTACTCGACATCGGCGGCCGCTGCTGTTCTCTTTCACGATCCAGCTGATCGACTCTCAACGTGAGAGTCGTCATTGTCCTAGCCTTAGTCACTACTGAGTTCATCAGGCTGTCATATTTACGTTCGGTTTCCCGAACGGCTTGTTGAATTTCC
Organism: Sycophila sp. Sp_5; assembly: GCA_018906775.1. Taxonomy (NCBI): domain Eukaryota; kingdom Metazoa; phylum Arthropoda; class Insecta; order Hymenoptera; family Eurytomidae; genus Sycophila; species Sycophila sp. Sp_5. Next base: position 103,662 of record JACCID010000251.1, on the reverse strand, counting down.
CGCAGCAGCGATTCTAACTTTGCCATCTGATCGTCGATGGTCCCTCTGTTCGATGATCTTGGCTCCTGGGACGACTGGCTCTTGTCTTCGGATTTGCTATTGCGGTCTTTCTCCTGCCTTCCCCTCGTTGGCGACGTGTGACTTGGCTCTGTATTGCCAATCACTTTGTTGCCTTCAGAATGGCATATGATGCTATTCTGATATATCGAGAGAGGGTGGGGTCGGTCCTTCACGTAATTTTCATCCTGGATCGTTGTGGAGGTCCTGCCCATGCTTATCTCCTCGATGAAGGACCTCCTCAATGACTCCCGAACTGTGCGTAACTCCTCCTCGTTTAAGGAGTTACACGTCTGAAAATCGGCTGCGGTGTAGTTGCGCTGCAGCCAATTATACAGACGGTGACACTGCACGAAGCAGTCGCCGTCTGTTCTCAAACCAAGGTGATGGATCGTCTCTTCCAGCTCCTTGACTGGGATCACCATCAGCCATTGCTGGACGTCCTGTTCCGTGGGTTCCGCTTTGTACTCCATCTTCACCTGATTGAGTACAGGTCTGCCCTCTGTCCCAAAAACGCGAAAAAATTTATGGGACGGCCCTTTCGGTTGGCGATGCAACTTCGCCTACCATGTAGTGTGGGAGATTCTCGATATGAAACACGTTTTAAAGAATTTCTCCACGACTGCCTACAGTTTGTACCATAGTCGCGTTCGATATGCGTTAAAAATATCCGCTTATTTTTATGCGACTCTATTTGAAATTCTCTCTGCCAAATTCAGCGAGAAAACGAATTTTCCTCGAAAACTTTCGATTTTCGAGGTCAATTTGAACGGGAAAAATTTTATTTAGAATTTTCTACAAGTCGTGTTTCGGGTGTTAGTAAATTACAATTTTTGTAAATTACAAGTGTTGGCTAACTAGCCAACTCGAAAAGTTCCCTTTCCAAAAACGTGAATTCTCTGTTTGTCCTTGCCTAAAAACTAATGAAATTTCGAGTATTCATTCAACAGCTGCCCGAAACAGAAGCAGGTTACGGCTGCGACCGTTAGCTTATTTAATGAATCTGGAACTCCTTGTGAGTTACAGTATTGCAAAGTCTCCGAACAGGAGCAGGGCACGGCTGCAACTGTACGCTTTGCGAAACCTACTCCAGAAATTTCTAAAAGAAAAAAAAGCTTTTGACAGGAGCAAGGTACGGCTGCAACTACCTGTTCGAATTATTGCTTCGAACACGAACAAAATCAAAAAATTTATTTTTCAAGTAAATCGAGCTTCCAAGGTGGCTGCCGCTTCCGCGCGCGTCGGCCTAGACTGATCTAACCGCGCTTGCTTGTGCCCACTCGCGACAACGCTCAGGTACCCCGTAATACCTCGCGTCACAATATGTATAAATAATATACAAATATTTATATGAAATGTTGGAAAAAAAATTATTGTTTTTAAAAAGTAAATATAAAAATAGAATAATTACATTATTTTAATACAAATAAAGACTAATCGTATTTTAAAAACATCCAGTAACTGGCTGAAGTAAATATTGTGACGTGGGGTACTGCGGGGTAGCTTCGCGTCGTCGCGAGCTGGCTCAAGCGGGCGCGAGCGCGGCTTAAATGAGGCTAAGCCGGCGCGCGCGAGAGGGATTGCCAGGTGAACAATCTCGAGAGACCCGGAACGACATGCAAATCGCGAACATTACGCCCGCATCATCAACGCCTTTGATAATTATAAAAAAGAGCGATGAGCAGTTGAATCGCAGCTGACTGGGTCGTAAATCCATCCAGCGTTGTAAACGTAAATCTTGAGTTGATAGTTTAGCGATGCAGCAGGGTCATAAAGCCTCTTGCATGTAGAGTTGAGTGAGTGAGAAAGTGGGTCGTAAAGCCACTTTTTGTTGAGTAGATGGTGAGCTAATGGGTTGTAAGTCCTCTTGATGAGTGATGAGCGTAGCTGGGTCGTAAAGCCAACTACTGTTGAGTGGAATCAGCCTTTGGCAGAAGCAGCGGCAAAGGAGCGAGCTTTGCGATTGGTCGAGTTATTGTGGATGTTGCAGATTTGAGCACCACCACCCTGGTGAGTCCATCCTGTCCAGGATAAAGTTGCATAACTCGAACAAGAGGCCACTTAGCTGGAGGTGATCTCTCATCCGTGAGCAGTGCTATTGAGCCAATTTGAAGAGCGTGAGAAGGTGATTTCACCAGTGCCTCCCATTTTCCATGTGTGGAGCAGCAGAAGGAATGAACTTCCAGGATGTTCCTTGAGCAGCGAGCGTGGAAGAAATGAGCTGATGCTCCAAAGAAACCTTGGTGAAGAGCTGGTTGGCTTGAGTTGTACCGCCTTGAAACGTGGTTCCACAATCCGAATACATCACTTGCACATTTCCTCGGCGTGAAACAAACCTACGAAAAGCAGCAATGAAGCAATCGGCTGAGTAATCAGTGACAACTTCTAGGTGAGCAGCTTATGTGTTGAAACAGACGAACACGCATACATCCTCGTCCCGTTCAGGTTTTCATTGTCACTGGTCCCGCATAGTCCACTCCTGTATGAAGAAAGGCACTCGCTGGGGTGAGGCGTGAGATGGACAGCTGTCCCATTAGCTGCTGAGCCTTAATGCCTTTTTGCCGTGCGCAAGAGACGCAGCGAAGTATGTGAGCCTTCACTGACGTTCTCCCTTCAATAATCCAGCACGTCTGCCGAAGTTTAGCGAGTGTCAGTTGACTACCTCCATGAAGTGTAGAGAGATGAGATGAGTGGATGAGCAGAGTGAGATGAGAGTGTCGAGACAATTGCTGGGTGTTTTTCTTGATAACTGATGAAGAATAGCACCTTTGCTAAGTTGCTGAATCTCTTGAGCGAAGTAAGCTGCTTGAGTGGTCTTAATCCAAAAGAGCTGAGCGTGATGCAGGCTTTGAGCATTGTAGAGTGATGAACACTTGAGTTTTTCCTTGAGCACATCTCTCACTCTAAAAAGCAACGATGTTACAATTAATAACTTATTCAATGAAGAATACCTGTAAATAACATCCCAGTGAGAGCGACTCCAGGTCGAGCTCCTGAGTCTGCATCATCAGATAAATATGTTGGCTGTTTAGACCACTGAGATGGATCAAGCTTGATCCAAGCAGGTCCTGACCACCAGAGTGGGTGATCTTTGAGTTGAGCCGTGGTAATGCCTCTTGAGCCGCAATCATCTGGATTTTTAATCCCAGGAACGTGTCGCCAGGTGTTGTTGAGTGTGCACATATCTTGAATCTGGGTGACTCTGTTCCTAACGAAATATTTCCAACGGCTTGCTGGTGAGTTGATCCACATGAGAGTAACTTGTGAGTCCGTCCACAGATGAGTAGAATCTATCTTCACTTGAAGAGACTCTTTAGCAGTTTTGACGAGTTTGGTTAGCAGCAGATCTGCTGCGAGTTCTAACCGAGGGATAGTTAGTCTCTTGAGAGGAGCGACCTTTGTTTTTGAGTAGATGAATGACGTCGTGAGCCTGTGGCGGCTAAGTCAACAACTATGTAAGCAACGGGTGCCATAGCGTCTTGAAAAGCATCTGAGAAGCCGTGAAGTTCTATTGTGGAAAAGCTCCTAATGCCAAACCACCGTGGAACTGATATGCTGGCCAGCATGATAAGGGCTTCTCGAATGTTGAACCATCTTGAACACACTTGAGTAGGGAGTGGATCATCCCAACCAAGATTGAGCAGCCAGAGTTCTTGTAGAAGAATCTTGACAATAATGATAGCAGGTGAGACGAGTCCAAGTGGATCAAATATCTGAGCCACTTCTGACAATATTATCCGCTTGGTTAGATGTCCTGAGTGTGGTGAGAATTTTGATGTGAATGTGAAACAATCTTCATGAGGAAGACATATTAATCCGAGTAAAGAGGTTGCGTAGTCGTCTAAATTGAGTGGAGAGCCATCTGTTGATGAAGCAATCAACAAATCATTCAGAGTTGCATGCCAAATTGAGAGTGGGAAACCGCCCACATTACACAACTGTGTAACTTAGTGAGCAATTTCATTGAGCTGAGCAGTGGGTTGAGCAGAGTAAGATGAGCTGAGCTGTTTGATGAGTTGAGAGTTGAGCAGACGACTGCACCGACACTTCAGTGAGCATCTGAGCTTGATGCATGAGCTATTTGAGTAGCAGATAACGTTGATTGCTGTTGTGGTGGTTGAGGCTGAGCTTGAGGTTGTGAGCAAAATTGATGAAACATGGTGTGATACTTTTAGTCACACACCTTGCACCTTGCTGAGCTTCTGCATACACTTACATTGTGTCGCCCAAGACAGTTGTGATACAATTGCTTGTCACGTACAACCTCATGACCAAGTCTAACCTCTAATGCTCTGAACACAGGACACATCACAATGAAGTACGGCTGTTGGCAATTATCGCAAGGGGGAGCAGTGGGTCCAAGATTGTAAGTGACAGTCTTGGATTGAGCTGATGACTGAGCTTGATGGTATGATTTTTGGTGAGTTGGACCAGATTGAGCGGCAGGAAGTGACTGAGCTGATGTTGTGGCCACGTTGGAAGATTTGCGTTGAGCCGCTTGCTTATTTTTCCCTGCAATGTCCTCAACGTGCTCAAGTGCTCATGCACGTGACGTTAGAAACGTACGCACACTCGCTGATGTTAGGAATTCTTTACTCATGCCATGGGAGTGTTCCCACCTCTCCTTGGTTGAGCGGTCCATATTGCGCACCGTGAGATAAATCAAGAGCATATCCCTAAGTTGCTCTGATACGTTAAGTGAAGCTAAACCCTTTGTCACTTTACTGAGCGTCATCTCCAACGCATTAAATCCTTGTGCTGATTTGGATGTTAGGGGCTTTTGATCCAGCAGTTGGTCGAGAAATGAGCAGATTGCTAGTCGCTTGTTGCCGTAGCGACAAGATAATTGAGCCCATGCTAGATCTAATGAGCTGTCTTCGACGGGGTAGCCTGAGATGATTTGGGCAGGCACGCCAGACAAATAGCTGTTGTGATAATGCAACTTTTCTATAGGTGCCAAACCTTCGTTGCTGAGTACTAGGCTTTTAAATAAATCTCTGAAGTGTGGCCATTCAGAGTACTCTCCACTGAAATGAGGCAAGCTGATGTCTGGGAGTTTCGGACGTCATTGAGCTGAGCTGGTCGAAGTTTCGAGTTGAGCTGGAATTGATGAGATTGGATCAGAGGCTTGGCGCAATAATCTGTGAGCAAGATTAACAATAAGAGCAAACGGATTTTCTTTAAAATACGGAAGTTCAGCGGCTTCGGAGCTCCAGAGCACTTCAATGACCTCTTCATCTTCCATGGCTTTGTCAAGAAGGCCTTGGATTTGTACACGGCATTCACGGAGGAGTCCTGCTGACAACGTCTCCTCATTGAGCTGTTCTTGAATCTCCTTGAGCACGGAGAGTCGCAATGTTTGGGTTGAGCATCGGACTTCCAATTCTCGCGGAGGCCGGTTCGAGCGTGTTATTGGTGCCGTTACGGGAGCGAGGCTGAGCTTGTCGCGCGCTGCACGGTCTGTTTCTACGCTGCCGATGTTGGAGAGCAAGGCAGATCTGGTGTGTTTCACCTTCTTTGCGTCCTGATCTAGCACCTTGAGATTGATGCCGCTGTTTGATTGAGCCTTTTCAGCATTCATGACGATTTACTGAGATGAGCAGTTAATGAGCGGATGAATGAGCACGTTTGCATCTTCATAGCGTACACCTTCATCACCGTTGTGTTAGAGCGTCGTTTATAACTACACGCACGCACCCACTGTAAACTACGATATCCGGCTCGAACGACCAAATGTTTGAGAATTTTGCATGGTAGAATTAGAATGATGGTAGTTACAGAGGGCGGAGAATTAAATAAACGTGGTTGAATTAAAAAAGAGCTTTATTTGCTGAGTTCGGCAACTTTCATACCTTCAACGACTAATTACTTGTATTTATGATCAAATAACTGTAGAGCTGTAGAATGGCAGAATTGAGCAGGAGTATAAGCAGCTGAGCCTTGTGATGATATACAGATGGTGAGCAAAAAGCAGGGGATGAGCAGGTCGAAATTAACAAAACTTGAAGAGAAAAACCAAAACGTCCGTTCCTTCTAAGTGTTTGTTTGAGAGAGAGAGAGAGAAAGAGAGAGAGAGAGCCAGCGCCGGGACGCTATCTTTTGGCGCGAAGACGCCTAAGCATGCGCGCGCGAGCATGCAGCGCCAGTCGACTCTTCAGAGCAGCGACGCACGCATGAGCTCGGTCGATAATCACGGGGGCGCGCAATTCAAATATGCAAATCGCGAACATGACCAAATAAAACATGTATAAATGTAACAACAACAATGATGTACAAGGAAAAAGGCCAAAATCGACGTACATAGGTGCAGCGGTGCGACCTCAAGCGCTCTTCGTTCGAAAACTCAAACTTGCCTTAAGACGCTGCCGCGCCTCTTGAGAAACTTGAATTTAAAGTTTTTTTTTTTTAATTTACAAATTTAAATAACAAAAATAAAAAAACAAAGATTATTTGTATACTATTTCCTGTTTTAGGTTTTCCTGGGGATAACTTTCTTGTCTGAAGATTTTTAGTTTTGCGTGTTGCGTCACGCTTGGATACTGAGGCGCTCTTTCGTACTAGTGACGTTTTCACTGGGGGAGGGGAGAGAGAGAGAGAGACACGCGTCTTTTCTCGTTAATGGCTCAGTTCGCCACAGAAAGTGTATCGAACGGAGGCTCAATACGCTTCACTCGTCCCTAGCTAAGTCGACTATAATCTAAGAGTTAAAAAATAGAAATAATATTTAAAAAAATGAAATACTCTTAACCGTAATTCTCTATTATAAAATTTTACGTAAGATTTTTCAATAGGGTTAAACTCTATTTAAATTTATTGTACTTTAATTACTATTAGTAGGGTATGGCCCTCGTTTCGCAGGCTTTTGCTCTGTAACAAGAAAAGAATATATAAAAATATTAATACTGAAAAAACATTTACGAATCTAATTCCGCGATATTTGCGGCTTTTCAAACGGAGAGAAACGGCGCTCCGTTTCTCAACGAAATTGGTACATAACTTTTCACCTCTCAGGGTGACAACAATATATCGCGGCGTGGCGAGCCTCCACTTTGCGCTCAACGCTCGCAAAATCCTCTTGCTTTTGAATATAAAAAATCTCAATGCTTTCAAAGTGCTGATTATACTAATTATGTGGGAGCCGTGTTGTGATTATATGGGAACCAAGAAAAAATCATTTGTACCAAGTGAAATTTTGATCTAATTTTCCTTAGAAATCTACATGGATACTGTATGGTCATCGTATAATTGCTACATGATTACCAGGTGACTACCACAAATAGGTACAGCCGTATTTATTTATTATCATTTATGTATTTATTATTTAGTTAGTTAATAGTTCGTTAAATTGTATCTTTAATTCATATTAGAGGGCTTCGCTCCTTGGGCACTTTGCGCACCACCCTCATCTATTTAAAATGTCAAAGATAATAACATTATTTACTTAAAAATAATACCCCCCTTCTCGTTTATATGTCAATCAGCCCTCCCCCCTTGCAATTGCCATAACGTAGAGAGACATAAAAATATACTTAAAAAATAAATAAAAAAGTTAATGACCTAAGGAAAAAAAAATAAATATACGGTTGTACCTTTTGGTAACTATCTGGCTATTATGTGTCAATCATATGATAACCATGATATCTATGCCGTTCTCCACAGGAAGCCACATCAAAATCCTATATATTGCCCATATAGTTCTCTTCTGGTTGCCAAATGGCCACAATATGATTGCCACATGGTTAACACATGGGCTGTATGTGGGAAGCATTAGAGACATTTTACGTGCGAGGTTACATAACGATCGATGCTGTCAGTGGTTACTGTCAGCTCCGAAAATCTAGAAGCAAATCAGAGCGCAGCATTAGCCTTACCAGTAGAAAAAGATTCACTTACTTACGGAAAAATTCAGGGAAGTACGTACTATCGATCAGAGAATCAAGAAATAAAAACCCTAATCTCAGAAATTAAAGCAAGTAGAACGTATGTGTTAAAAAATTGTTTTAGTGTTAGAAGGTCCTCTTGAAATTTGTCAACATAAATCGCATAAAATTGTGTATTTATTTAATGTATATTTTAAATAGTAACATATTTATTTTTTTCAGTGCACAATCAAAGAAATACAGATATCTTACGCCAGGAAAAGTATATCAAGCTTGTTAACAGATGTAAAAAACAGTATGCTTTGACATGAGCCTAATAGTCGTATTATAATTAAAATATATAAATATAAATTATAAATTATATTGTAGGTTGCATAATTTTATGGATAATACAAAATTTGCTTAAAATAAAATCTAATAAAATCCAACATGTTTTTTACTTGCTTACCTTTTGCCATAAACATGGTGTTCAAAAAATGATTATCACGAATGGTATATCCGTGAGCAAACCAAATTCTAAGCACTTATTCCATTTGGCATTTTTAAAAACTTAGATAATACAATTAGCTCTCGAGTTAAGGCTGGTAAGCAGAGCTTACTCGAGCAACGTAGGCCCCGCGGGGAGAGCCGAGCGGGGTTCATCGTCAAATCAAACGCTGATTGGATAATTATCGTAGGTTTTAATTAACAGTAACTCCATAATTATCCCAAATTTCGAAAAATGGCTAAATGAAAAAAGTGCTAGTTATTTTTTAAACACCGTGTATAAATAGAGTAGAGTGGGAGTAATTAAAATATCAAAGAATATTTTCAGTTAATCTATTAATAGCATCTTATTAAAAATGTGACTTTTCTGTATCTAATATTTTTCAGTCAAGCATTAAAGAAAGTTAAAAAATTGAAGAATCAAAGATGAAATTAATCAATGGCGATTTACAAACTTTGCAAATCAACCTTTGGAGTAGAATATATATACGCAAAGATAGAGGTAAAGAATTAGAAACGGAATTGCAGAATAATAAATAAAGTAACAAAGACGTATTTAGTGCTAAAGTATCAAAGGCTGAAATGTGTTAAAAATGAATATTAACAACCAAAGCTGATGAATCAATGTCAGAATTAGAGTTAAATATTATTTCAAACATCAAACTGAATTTTGCAATAATTTGTTAAAAAAAAAATGTTAATAAACAAATTATTTTAATATGTTTTTTCATAAAAAACTTTTATCTTTATCCATGGCACACATTCTACAATTTGTTTTTCGGTATTTCGCATTGTTTAGCCATGGGTAGGGCCAGGGTAGAGATATGCTAATTTGTTTATTTAAATTATTCAATAAACAATTGATGTTTTGACGCCTGGGTGCAACGTATAACCTTATCTGTTTATCTCTAACAACAACGTGGACGTAGTAAAATCTGTTCCCTTCGGGGTGCTTGATTTACGCGAGTTCCGTTACCTCTCGCGATCGGTATGCTTGATTTACGTGAATCCCCTTGCCACTCGCGATCGGGGTGCTTGATTTACGTGAATCCCCTTGCCTCTTTATTAAGTTAACAGAAAATGTCTTAGAAACCACAAAATTCAGATACTCCTAACAGACCAATACCCAAGTATAAACTCTAAAGAATTCAAAAACTTTTTAGAAAAAGAGAACATCAGAATGATCTTTACAGGAGTCAATGCGCCATTCTCGAATGGTCTAAATGAGACTGAATCAAACTATAGTAAACAAAATTAGATGTGCAATAAACGAAAAACAGAATAAACACGCCTGGACAACCATAGCACATAACTGTGTAAATAGATATAATGAAACTGAACACTCAGTAACGAAATTCAGTCCATAATATTCTTGCTATGCGGTGATGATACATCAATATTAGCAAAAGAATTAAAAAAAGAAAAAAATAAGGATAATCTAGAAAATGACAGAACAACTGCCTTTAAAAATGGTATTAAATACCATGATTATAATAAGAAAATATACGACAAAAACAAGAAAGAATATAATATCGACGTGGGAGATCTAGTATACATCGAGAACGGGAACCGATTAAACCGAAAAAAATTGGATGTATTAAGAATGGGACCGTACGAAATTCTGAAGAAGACATCAAACTCAATGTATAAAATTGACACAGGTTACAAAAAATAAAAATCAAACTTATTTTACATCTCAAAAGTCACCCCATTTCGAAATAATTAGTTAGCAATTTATAAGATTTTGTAAAGTGACGTAGTTATACGTATACCTTATACCTTATATAAAAAATTTTTGTACCAAAAATTTTCGTGGGGAGAGGGGGGGGGAGATGTAAGGAAAACATCCTTAATCCACTTGAATTACGCGCGACTAAATCGGTAAGGCAGATACCTGAACATACAGGAAGATTATAATAAAATCATACGTGGCAATTAGTACGCCTAATTAAGCCATGCTGAATACAATGAAATAATTTTATAAAAGTAATCTATAAAGAGATAGAGTGTTAATAATAACATTGAATGTTGTTTCATATTGTTATTTACAGGTAGGATTAGTAATAGATTAAGTATTTGAATGTATTTTTATAATAAAACAATAAATCTTTGTTATTTACAGAGAACCAATTCTCACTCTGTTCGCGATTTGCATATTCGAATCGCGCGCGCCACGTGATTATCGACTGAGCTCATGCGCGCGTCGCTGCTCTGTGGAATAATGCTTAATTTTGCAATAATAATGCCAGATTCGTGATCAGCGATACCGAAAACCCCTGAATCAGCGTTTTTAAGCCATATTTCAAACTTTTGGCATCATTATTGAAAAATGGCAAACGTTTATTATTCAAAAATCGCATGAAGCTGTGTCAGACAGCGCCATCTGCAAAAGGGTTAAAATTAGCATATGCCTCTTATAGTTTGAGGTTCATTGACGCAATAAATTGCTTTCCCAAGGTTCTGGAGATTCGATTTCGATGTGTTTCAATGGCTCGAAAAAAATTTTCACTCAAAAATTTTATGTTTATTTAACAATAAATTGTTGATAACAATGCAGGGTCACATTTGATGAAAAAAATTTAGCCAGATTCTGAAAGAGGATAAAATTCTACTTCAGAAAAAGTATGCCTCGATTTTTTCTGACCCTGCAACATCCCTGCAAAAGTCCCGGAATACCTTAATAATTTTCCATGTAAACTGATTTTGGACAAGGTCAAGGTCAATCTAGAGGTAAGTTTTGTCAAGGAATGTCATAGTGACCTTGGATTCGTTCTTTTCTTTAAAAATTTAATTAAAATTTATAAATTGAACCTTTGTAATTTTGAACGTGATTTTGAACTGGAACTTCAACAAGTATTGAATTTAGAGTTTATTTTACATACGAAATCTTTCTATTAATTTAAAATGCTATTAATAAATAAATAAGCAGTAGAGCTTCAAAATAAATTATTGTTTTAATTTTTTTTTAACATTTTTCTCTGTTCTAAGTTTGCTCTCTTTACTGTGATAACAGGATCGGATAGTTTTTACACTTGATCGTATTAAAATTGATTCTTGAAATTTTGATCACTGTGATCGGCGTTTGGATAAGGTTTAATTTGTTAGATTAGTCAAAATGAATCGACTTACTGAAAGAGAACGAATATCACTTCTTATGATGAGAGGTTGGGGCAAAATGGTACGATCTGTTAGGGGAGTAATGAATATTTTCAATGCAATTTTAAGAGTTGCTAGAACTCCATTAACACGGTACTATCAATGATCTACGTAGACCACGCAGACCAAATTCAGCATCAAATAAAGAGACTTCATATAAATTCAAATGAAAAGACTCCATTAAACTTTATGCTATCAATCATTCAAGATCCACATAATTCTATTCGTAGGGGTAGTCAAGAATATCACGTTAGCAAATCGTCAGTATATAACATATTAAAAAGTGCCAAATTCCATCTATTTAAAGTTAACCCGTTAAGTCCTGAATGGACACATTTTTCCGAGTTTTTTCAAGCGATGAAAAAGCTTGAAAATTGAACGCAGAAAAAATTCTAAATAATGAATTTCGATGTAAAAATCGACGAACTTTCCGAATCCACTATTACTTTTTTGAAAAAATTGCTTTTTTATAGGTTATGTTCGCGTTTTTTGCCAAAAATCATGTTTTTTTAAAAATAAATTTTCAAAAAACCAAGATTTTAAGACCGAAAAACATAAGAAGAAGGGTAAAATCGTGCATTACTTGCGTCCATGGACCTTTTACTATAATGCTGACATAGTTGCCAAATAAAATTCAAGATGGCATGTTACAAAATGGCGTCTAAAACCGGAATTTTTTAGCTAAATTATATCTTTTCATATATTTAAATAATAAAAATTACTTTGTCGTGAATAAATACGAAAACTCTTGAAAAAAGGTATTATTTGTTGTAAATTATGAATTTGAGGTTAAATGTCATATTTTCAACATGGTAAATCCAAGATGGCGGACGGAGATGGCAAATATCAACTGTTTTATATTCATTTTTAGGTAGACATTTACAAAATTTTTTTTTATAATTTTTTACATATTTTTTTATTTTTATTATAATTTTTATTTTTTTTTTGACATTTTTAAAATTTTTCTCATTTTTTTTATAATTTTTATAATTTTTGTTTTTACTTTTTAGTGAAAATACTTAAGAATTCATGCAAATTTTGTGTGATAACTGTCAAAGCAAGCAGCACAAATGTGAATATTACAAGAAGTACAAATTTTTCTGACAGTGCAGTTTTATGTGGTCTTGGATTTTTAGTAGAGTTTTTCTTTAGATAATTACGGGCTATTTCTATAGCAATATCTTTAGTCCCTAATTTTTTAGTTTCGTTGCGTACCATATTTTTCAGCACTGTAGCATTGGCTATAGATGCTTGAATCAATCTTAGAAAAATAACCCATGTCCATTTCTTACATCTAATTGAAGGCATCAACATACTGCAGTGATAGTCATGCAGGTCAACTCCTCCCATATTTTTATTATAAATTGAAAACGCATTCGGAAATGGTAATTCTATTTTACTACGATGTTCTTTAGAGTATCTTTCCATTGATGATAAGGGTGTAACACCTGCAGCTGTTGACAGAATTGATACAGGTTTCGAGTCCATAATAGTGATGTAATTCATGCCACTATTTTTATCATGTTTTACACCATATGAGCCCCGATCGGATTTCTTATCAATATCGTTTGTAACTCCTTTCATTCTATCTGATCGAACAGTACCTGTAGCCCTTACTCCAATATTTCTCAGGTGAACCAATAAATCAGGACTTGAAAAATAGTTATCAAAATAGATATGATACTTTATTATTTTTTTTGGTGAAACCGAAGTAAGAAGCCCTTGAGTCATCTGCAAGACCGCTTTACTTCCCAAAGCACATTTGTCAAGAATATCACTGTTCCCTTTTGAAAAAGGGTTGGATCCTTTTCCACAGTAAATGTCACAATCAAACAAATATCCTTCGGGATTACATAGAGACCACTGCTTTATGCCCCATTGTTCCGGCTTATCTTTTATATACTGTTTCAAAACAGTTCTCCCATAAAATTTGATCATTGTTTCGTCTATAGATAAAGAAGTGGAAAAGTAACCAAATTGTTTCAGATTTTTTCTAAAATTTTCAAAAATGGCGCGTACTCTCCAAGCTTTATCCGTAGGACTAATGTCAGACGGTTTAGAGAATTTTATTTTAGATTTTATTTTTAAGAATTTATCCCGACTCATAGCTGCAGCTATTGGATGACAGGCCAAAAAAGGGTCTCTTGACCAATAATCTTTTTGAGACTTTCTACTGTTAAAAGTCGACATAACAATAATTCCTATGAAAGTATTCAAATCATCAAGAGTAAGTTCATAATCGTTCATGATGGTGCTTTCAATGATGTAATTTTTCATATCTCTCAAAAAAAAATATTCAAAAACTTCTGTACAAGATGCATTACGAATTTTTTTTATCGTCGATTCAGATAACATGATTTCGTTTGTGGGACTCTCATCAAATTTCTTTTCACCCTCTAGCCATTCGTACAAGTGGTTTGGTTCGAGTTTTTTTTTGATCCTCTGTGTATTGATCAAGGACCTTTTCATAAGATTTTGACGGAATCATGTCTGTTACTCGAACAATCCAATCAGAGTTTTCTTCAATATCACCATTTTCTGAACCATCATCAGAATCTGATCCATTTGAATTTTCTTCATCAGAGGACATATTATCATCATCTACAGCTTCATCTAAAATTTGATCTCTACGACACAAACGTTTTGATTTCGAAACCGACATACCAAATTTGCTCCTGAATAATTTTACACAAAGTGATAAAATAATCTTAGCACTTAGGGAAAGTTCAGAACGTCGATGAAAATACTTTGGCAAAAATCGGAAAAAGGCAAAAGAACAAAAATCAATTGACGGACATTGTCCATATAAGCATTTTGGTGTTACTCATGTATGGATCAAAATTGCGAAGGTTATGAGAAATTGCGAGAAGTTGCGATGCACAGATCCTTAGAATCAGCTTGTTTGAAATGGAAAATCTAATTTTGCTAAAGAATATAATTAGTAAATTCCAATAAAAAACGGAGAAACTGCAGAAAAAACAATTGTTATATAAAATATGAACTCGAAGGCAGGAAAAAATATATAATAATGTAATGTACTTATGCTTTGTGACGCGGGGTACTGCGGGGTACCCTCGCGTCGTCGCGAGCTGGCGCGAGCGGGCGCGAGCGCGGCTTAGGTGAGGCTAAGCAACAGCACGCGAGTACAAGAAGTGAGAGTACAGGCGTACTCTCACGTTGTATACGGGCCGCGGCGACGTGTATTCGCCGTCGGGTGCTCGCGCGCACCCCGAGGTAAGGACCTCACGGGGCACTCGTGCGTGCCCCATTGCACCCATCTCGCGGAGGCAGGTCTCCTCCGCGAGGTGAATCAGTCAAGGATAACCCCGTTACAGCATTGAAAAATTTGAATATGAGAAGTAATTATAAAACATATTTTATTTATAATAAACCAAAATTCAAACCACACAATTTAATTTTCGTTCAATACAATTTATTGATTTTCAAAATTTAAAATTCGTAATTATATTTAAAAAAGTTTTCTAAAATTTTAAAGAAGTAAAAAATTTCATAATAAAATACGAACAAAAAATTTAGAAAAATTTAACTGTAAAACATTCAGATTCTAACATTTAGATTTAGAAAAGTAATTGAGCATTATAAGTAAAGACCGCCATCTTCAATATGAAATTTTTAAACATCTAATTGTAGATTTATAACCAGCGTTTCAAAATATTCCTTCTTCAAAAATTGACATAAATCGATTGATGTTCGAAATTTTCGCCCGCCATCTTGGATCCGCCATGTTGAAAATATGACATTTAACCTCAAATTCATAATTTACAACAAATAATACCTTTTTTTAAGAGTTTTCGTATTTATTCACGACAAAGTAATTTTTATTATTTAAATATATAAAAAGATATAATTTAACTAAAAAATTCCGGTTTTAGACGCCATTTTGTAACATGCCATCTTGAATTTTATTTGGCAACTATATCAGCATTTTAGTAAAAGGTCCATGGACGCAAGTAATGCACGATTTTACCCTTCTTCTTATGTTTTTCGGTCTTAAAATCTTGGTTTTTTGAAAATTTATTTAAAAAAAAACACGATTTTTGACAAAAAACGCGAACATAACCTATAAAAAAGCAATTTTTTCAAAAAAGTAATAGTGGATTTGGAAAGTTCGTCGATTTTTACATCGAAATTCATTATTTAGAATTTTTTCTGCGTTCAATTTTCAAGCTTTTTCATCGCTTGAAAAAACTCGGAAAAATGTGTCCATTCAGGACTTAACGGGTTAATCTGATTTATAAGTTGAATGAGGATGATTTCAATCATCGTGTTAAATTTCATGAAGAAATGATGGAGCGCATAATTAAAAATCCTATATTTTCATACAATATATCATTCTCAGATGAGGCGATTTTTTAACTTGATGGAACCTTAAATAGGCATAACTGCAGATATTGGTCATTTAATAATCTTCATTGGACTAGAGAAGACAAATCAGAATATCCAGAAAAATTAAATGTTTGGGCTGGAATTCTCAATAACAGAATCATAGGACATTTTTTTAATTGATGGTAACTTAAATGCACAAAACTATGAAGATATGCTACGAAACCGAATAGGTCCTGCAATTAGAGAAAAAACGAGGGCCAACTTTGAGAATACATGGTTTTAACAGGATGGTGTGGGACACCACTATGCACGACACGTTCGTAATTTCCTAGATGAAGTTTTTTTTAATCGAAGTATAGGGCGGAGAGGTACTATGGAATGGCCAGCAAGATTACCTGACTTTACACCTCTTGATTATTTTTTTTTTTTTGGCTTACTTAAATGATAGGGTATACAAAACAAAACCTCAAAATTTAGTAGAATTACGGTAAAGAATTATTGATGTATCAGCGTTTATTCCTATGGAAATTATCCAAAACGCAGTTGATGCTTTTTACCACCGGTTAGTTTACTGTCAAGAAGTAAATGGAGGTCAATTTGAGCAGTTATAGTAAACAATTGCAGTCCATAATGCTTATGATCAAATGTGAGAGGCAAGCGACTCACGTTAATCAGGCACCCCACTTGTGAGAGGCAAGGGGACTCACGCTAATCAAGCACCCCAAAGGGAACAGATTTTATCATGTCGCATCGTTGTTAAAGTAAATAAAATTCAAAGTAAAATGTCCTTGAAGGGCATCATCAAGGCCGTGCAGAGCATCACCGTTGCATGCACTTTGATAAAGGTAATATACAGAGTGTCTGAAAAGTCCCGGAACGGCACGATAACTTCTTAATTAATAATGATAGGAAAAAACTAAGATGCACGGTTATTAGGATTTTTTCCTAGCTATCTGATGGTAACCTTGAATTTGACCTTGACCACAAACTTCGAGGTCATTTGAAGGTCAAGTCGATTTTTTTTAAATGGGACCACCTATTTTTGACCCCGGAAATGAAAAGAGCGGAAAATTTTACGTTCAAATATGGTCTTGACCGTTTTTAAATTTTGATCTTAGATTGTCATGATGAAGGTCAAACCCAGGTTTAAATTACCTTTAAATGACCTCGAAGTTTGTGATCAAGGTCAAATTCAAGGTTACCATCAGATAGCTGGGAAAAAATCCTAATAACCGTGCATCTTAGTTTTTTCCTATCATTATTAATTAAGAAGTTATCGTGCCGTTCCGGGACTTTTCAGACACTCTGTATAATAGCTTCTGTGGTACAAAAATTGAGAATTTCTTATGCCAAGAGGTTTCCAGACCATATTCGAGGTTAAATGACCTTGTGTGACTATCAAGGTCATCCTTTATTCATAACTTGAGCACGTGTTTGGAAGTAAAATTTTCTGCTCTTTCGATTTCCGTTGTCAAAAAAAGGGTTCCTATTTAAAAAAACAAAGTTAACTTTAAAATAACCTTAAAAGTCAAACTCAAGATCAAATCCACTATTAAATTCCTCGAAAAAAGTTAGCTCTAGATTGACCTTGACCTAGTCCAAAATCAGTTTATCTGGAAAATTGTTAATGTGTTCCGGGGCTTTTTGGACACACTGTATAGGAAAGTCATCATTTACAACATGAAAGTCTATTTGATTATTATAAAAATCCACTCTAATTTTAATTTATATAAACATTATTCATTTTAATATTAATACTTCTGCTCTGTCGATAAGTGTGTAGGTGACACTTCGCTCTGTCTAATTATATTCACGGACGCTCCCGTG
Source organism: Sycophila sp. Sp_5 (assembly GCA_018906775.1). Classification (NCBI taxonomy): domain Eukaryota; kingdom Metazoa; phylum Arthropoda; class Insecta; order Hymenoptera; family Eurytomidae; genus Sycophila; species Sycophila sp. Sp_5. The sequence goes on along the minus strand of JACCID010000251.1, from coordinate 85,909 downwards.
TCTAACCTAAAATTTAATGGACGATTGAAGACTCCGATATTTAACTCTATTATGGGAGAACAACTGATTGTGGTCAAGTTTTTATTCTCGACTCTGGTGAGGTGTCAGCCTTCTCGATGAGTGGGCGAGTGCCCGCTGGGGTCTCCCTCTGCGCACCGGTAAGAGGAAGATTGGATCCGTTTCCCGAGTTTTGTACGTGACCGCGTGCGTACTGGAAGCAGTCTCGTTGTATATGTCCGGATTTTTCGCAGTAAAAACACTCGGTGGAGCCGCCTCTATTATTATTTTGTTGAACATAATTGTATGGAATAGGTCCCCCCATGTTTCTAATATCTTGAACGTTTTGCCTTGTAGTCTCAGAAAAATTTCCATTATTTAAAAATTTTTTGCACTATTGTTGCCAGTTGAAAAATTATTATTGTTTAAACTATTATTGTTTTCTGTTATTCTATTATTAATGTTATTATTTCGGGTGAGTAGAAAAGGTATTGTACCTCTATTTTCGGAGTTCCAACTTCAAAAATTTTGTTGATTGGACTATTTAAAGTTTTTATTCCTAGCAAAACTATTATAATTGGCGTTAGATCGTGAATAGTAATTAAACCGATCGTTATACGTATTCCGATTTGTCTATGCATTTCGGCTTGTTCCAAACTAGGTGGGCTAGTGTCAATCAGTTTGTCGCGCCATACCTAAGTCTCTTACAATACGCGCATACTAATTTTTTCCCACCACTCTCTACTAGATGTATCTTCGTGTATTCTTAGGTGTCCCGTGGCCGCTGTCTAGTTCGTCGCTCCCTCTGGTAGTTGGTTCGTCCGCTGCGGTAGTGCGCGATGCACTTATTTCTTTTTACGACGTAACAATTAATAATTTTTTTTTGTGAAGCTAAATAAGATTAACTACAAGTCACTTATTCTTGTATCACCTGTAACATTCGGGTTTTCTGTCAATGTTCAATGCGCCTATTGTAGGAACCCTTTTTCGTATTTGTTCAATACACAAATTCGAATTATTCTATTCTGAGCTCAGTACGCTCACTTTCCCCATGTCACTTGCTCAATGCGCAGTTGACAATATCTACACTAATTAATTACTTTAATTTACGACTTGATTATTCTAACGGTTGTTTTATTTCGAATAATTGTTAAACGACCTTATTTTAATCTTAATTAAAATAAGGTCGTTTAACAATTTTTGTTGAACTTTAACAACTTTTATTGAAGAAAAAAATAAACATATAATACAAAATCAACGATATCATCTATAATTCGTTCGGTCACTCATTCTTTACTCTGTAACAAAGAAAATAACAATAAAATCTATTAATTTTTTATCAATTTATCGGTTTACGTATTATCTCTAATAATCTATTAATTTACAAGATTTTTCTAACATATCGCACGGACTAACATATTAGATCGCGACGCGGCGAGTTCAGGTATCGAGGCCCTTTGGCAGAGGCTCGCCTCAGGTCGCCGAGTGAACTGCCGAATTTCGTGCGAGACGCGACCTTTAATCGTCGTGAACGCGCTCGCACCTGGTAGGAGAAAGTGCTCGGTGGGAGACAGCGCTTGGTGGGAGAAAGCGCTCGGAGAGGGGACGCCTCGGAGCACACTCTCTCACCGACCGTCGCTGTCGATCGAACGCGAGTATATATAAATATACAAGTGTTGCGATTTACAAGTATAACAGGCGCCTGTTACACACCATTTAATAAACACTACTCCATATTTTTAAAACTACAAAGCAAGAAACTGATAAAAATGAAAGACACAGTATGCGGGAGCCACAATTAGGAATTTTCATCAATACAGCAACCCGGAAGCTGCAATAAATAATATAAATAGAAAAGCGAAAACACTGCATACATCATTCAAGCTCTTCAGTCAAATCAAACAAATCTAGGAGGAACTGAATTACAAAGGGAATCGTAACATCTTTCAATAACAAGGAAAAACTATATAAGGATTGGAAACATGACTATAACAATACAATAAAAAAACCAATTACAAAAACTATGAAAAAATACTGAATAGAACTATATATAAAGCAAAGCTTGACTATGATAAAAAACAAGTAGACAATAATCTAAACATTCAACGTAACTCATGGAAAATTATTAATAACAATATTGGAAATAATTTAAAAAACAAAAGTGTTGAGGATTGGAGGCAGGTTCGGGGTGCAAATTACGGAAACACAACACTTCATAATTAAGGAGATTAATTCTAATTTATTACTAATTTAGGTTACAATATTAAACTATAAATGGTAAAAATACTATAATTAAGCATGTGTCACAAAACTTTCAACATATTTGTCTGTGGGCGCGACTCTTCGACTACAAGGTTATAACAAAACTGCCAGAACGCCAAATCTTGAATATCTGGCTAATAATCTTCACCCCTCTCAGGCAGGGGACTTATCTTCGTAATTGGTCGAAATAGCGTTGTAAAAACAGTTTTGATATTGACGACCCGAGGCAATCCATCAGATCCCAGTGTAACTTCTAATACACGTCCCAAAGGTCATTTGCATAAAGGCAAGGGTTCCATGCGCACAAGACATAAGTCTCCTACCTTGATCGGTCGATTCTTGACACGCCACTTGGGGTGATGCTAAAGGCTGTGCAGGTACTTGCTGGTTCGTCGATTCCAAAAGTATTCATGCATACGTTGTATAAGTTGCCACCTGTCAAGACGAGAATCAGGCAACATCGAGAGTGATGGCTCAGGTACCGCCAGCAATACAGTTCCAATTAAAAAATGTCCTGGAGTAAGGGCAGAGAGGTCAGAAGGATCATCTGAGATAGGCACGAGTGGACGTAAGTTTAGGCAACCCTCAATTTCAGCAAGCAGAGTAATAATCATCTCTTCGAACGTAAGAAGGGTTTCGCCAATGACTTTTTTCAAATGGTATTTGACACTCTTAACTGCTGCCTCCCAAATTCCACTGAAATGAGGTGCAGCAGGTAGGTTAAAGCGCCACTCAGTACCATCATCTGCCAATAATCGGGCAAGTTGATTGCTCTGTACTGAAGCTTGAGCGAATAAGCCCGGAAGTTGTTTATCTGCTCCTACAAAGTTAGTACCACAGTCACTGGTAATAGAAGCACAGTGACCACGTCTTGCCACGAACCGTCGAAAGGCTCCGAGAAAATCGGCTGTTGATTATCCAGAAACAGCTTTCAGGTGAACAGCACAGGTTGAGAGGCAAATGAAAACTGCTAAAAAAGTAGGTCCCTGAATCCACAGCACAGATGTAGTCTCTTGAAGCTAAGTCAGCTGGATTTTCTTTGCCTGACACACGGTGCCAAGCTGCTTGAGGCACAGCAGTTTGAATCTCAGAGACTTGATTGGCTAAGTAAGTTTTCAAAAATGTTAGATGTTCTCGTAACCATGCGAGAGTGATCGTTGAATCAGACCTCAGATGACAGTTGACGTCTTGCATGGATAGTGTATCTTGAACACGTTTGGTGAGCCTAGCGAGAATGAGAGCATTACAAAGCTCTAAACGAGACAAGAAAACTTGTTTAAGAACTGCTACCTTTGTTTTTAAAGTAATCAGAATGCAGCTGATCTCACCTGCTGTGTTGATTGTTCATAGATAAAGATATGCTGCATAGGCACGTTCTGAGGCGTCACAAAATTCATGTATTTCCAAGCACTTGATTTGTGAAGAACATCGAACCTAATGTGGAATAGAAATTTGATGTAACTTTTGCAGTTCAACGACCAGTGCTCTCCATTTCTCTTGTAGGTGTAAAGCGGATCATTTCAAGTTAATCCAGAATGCCACAAAGATTGCATGAAGATTTTATATGTGACAGTAAGTGGTGTTATCCAGGTAAGAGGATCGTACAACTGGGAAATTAATGATAGAGCACTGCTTTTAGTTGCGGTGGCTGCTATGTTAAAATCAAGGCCTAATTGAAATGAAAACATATTAGAAGTTGGTTTCCAGGAAACTCCCAAAGTACGACAGGCACTAGCATCCTCATGAGTAAGCCATGTCTTTAAATCTGCTGGAGCTCTATCCGAAGACGGTACATCCTCGAAAACATCCGGATGATTTGATGTCCATTTACTCAAGGGAAAACCATCCGCCAAAAGCAACTGGGTCGACTCGCGTTTAAGCTCTAAGGTTTCAGTAAGTGAATCAGCTCCAACGAAAATGTCATCTACGTAGCGTTTCTTCCGAAGGAGAGAATAGACTCGAGGATACTTAGACTCTTCGTCTGAGGCTAGTTGCTGCAGTGTTCGAATTGCCTGGTAAGGAGAACTCGACAAACCATAAGTGACCGTGGTCAGAAAAAATGCACGTATTGACTGTTCTTTCATGGTGCGCCAAAGAATCTGCTGTAGTGGTTGGTCTTGAACACCTGATGTCAGCTGTAAAGACATTCCTGTGCTTTCGCCAGGCAAGTAATATATCGAAAATATCTAATTGAATTTTCAGACCAGCATGAAAACAATCATTGATTGGAAGTCCACTAGGAAGTTAGACAATGGACAAATTGTTTTTTGTTTTGTCACATTATGGGCAGTTAATTTCAAAGGAATTGAACCTTTGGTTGACTGAAAAGACTTTTTGTTTGAAGCAGTTGAAGACGACTTGGAAGGGTCAACTCTTTCCAATGCCTGAATTCGTGTTTTTAAAAATATATCCAGCTCCTTCCAAGTAATGGGATTATCAGAGTCGCGGAGATAAAGCTCTCAATCTTGCTTGGTAGTTGGATCCAGTCGTTGCACAATCATGTGAACGGTCCATCTGAGTAACCGGAAACTGGAGAGCTTCAAGAGACTCTATAGCTTCGTTGACTCCATCACGATGTTGTTTTAGAAAAGCAGAAGACTCAGAGGTCAAGGATGGAAGCTGAAACAAAGTGTGAAGGCATTGGCGGATTAGTTCGCGCTTACTGTCATAATAAGACACAAGAGTTCTGCAAGCCCGTTGGTAGTTGTCTGCCGTGACAGGTATGATTTTTATGATGTTCATTGCATCTCCTTACGTAGTTGATTTTAAATAATGAAGTTTATCAAGGATACATATGTACTCAGAGTGCGACAGAGTGGTAGTGTTGTTGTTGCCGATCGCGCGATGTAAACACGCGGGCCGGCGAGCCAAGTCGCGCGACGCGCGAGTTTAAAGTTAAAAATTTTATTGGGTGAGGGCGAATGAGAAGGCGGCTGAAAGCCGCCGACTAGAGACGGAGAGGGCCGAAGTAGAGAGCGCGCCGAGTGTTAGACTCCGAAGAGCGCGGCGAGTCAAGGCGGTACTAGAGCGCGTCAGCGAACAGCACCGGGACATCAGAGACGTAATTGGAGCAGCTCGCAAAAATTTGAATTTGAATTTACGCTTTTAGGCCTAATTCGCAGTTTTAAATTAGTATTTAAGGATTTTAACGTAGTTTAGTAAGCAATTAAGTAACAGGGGGGTTAATATAGAAAAAAATTCATAATAATAATTTTCTTTTTTAAATTAAAGACAATGGCGCTATCTAATTCAGAGGTAGCGGATGATTTATTTAATACAAACCCACGTTTTACAAAATAGATAGTTGCAAGACTACTCGTTATGCGGGAAACTCTGTAACAGGGTCGGTAAATGGGAGTGCGTCAACGATGGAGGAATTGACAGGTGGCGTTTTTAACCTGCCAGTTCAGGCCCAAATTTATCATTCAGCCGAGGTGGATTTAATTTCGCTGAATGATGATGAAATTAGAATCGTAGATCCGCCAGTTACTCAGGCGGAGGGAGCAACTGGAGTACAACCGCCATCGGTAATTTTCAATTTTTTAGAATATTGTTTAAGACCATAGCATAAAATTAAAAATTAGAAAAATAAAAAATACCACCTTCTTTTAGGCGGAAAAGTTGTACCGCCCACATCCACCTCCCAAACTGTCCGCTTTGCCCGAACTCGCATATGTGGACCCAGATAGAGGGAAAGTCAATAAAAGGCAGGAATTTTCAGCAAAGGCGGCGGCGATTGGGAAGACGGAGGAGATTGTGGCGGTAGCGGAGGGAGGCGACTTGGGGAAGCGAACCGTGTTCGAACATTCGGACCGAGATAGTTTCGGGCCAGGGGGAAAGAACCCCAAGAAAGAAGGATCTGGGGAAAAACCGCGATGTTTTCGTTGACAGGGTTTTGGGCATTTTAAAAGAGAATGTCCGTCGGGTGAACGTTCCAATATTCCGGATAAAAAGAGCACGGCTATGAGTACGGTTCTGTCGGCGACCAGCACCAGCGGGTCATCGGAAAACTAATTTCGCCAGCGCAGGAGGAGGTGTCTGAGCTCGCGGGGTACGTACCAAGACCTCCAGGTGATGGAAAAGCGGAAGGAGAACGGGAAAATGCGGCGGCTACAAATACGGTGCACGGTGAAGATGACGGTTGGGGACAAGAAATAGAAGAGTTTCGTGAACGCTGGGAAGCGATGAAGCGGGAAATTCGTGATCTCGGGGGTTCCAGTACGTGGACAAGTCTCTCCAAAACATTGGCGTTCGAACGATGGGTTGATCGATTTAGGTAGTATGAAGGACCTCTTGACGGTACCAGAAGTAGGGACGATTTCTATGAAGTCGGGAACAATTAATATAGGACGGACCGCGGAATTAACACGATTCCGAGATGTTACGAAGTTTTGTCATCCGTCTGGGCCGGGGAGCGGCTCGGATCATCGCTTTTTCGTGGAGATAGGCCTTTTGGGGACTTGAGTATTGGCGTTAGCGGACTCGGGTACGTCACGAACGTATGTGGGATTGAGGTTCGCGGCATCGTTAGGTGAGAATTTTTTTGGGTCATCGGACGCGCAGACAATCACGCTAGCTAATGAGGCCGTGGAGCAGATTTCAAGTCAGGCAACGGTACCGGTAGAGCTGGGTGGGACGAGTATAGAACTAGTTACTCGAGGCGGGTATTATCGTTCCGTCGCAGAGAACGTGTTCCAGCCCATTCGTCATGGTTCATAAAAAGAACGGGACGTATCGTTTTTGTTTGGATTTCCGTGGAGTGAATGAGGTTACAAAAAAGGACGCGTATCCCGTACCCTTAATGATCGCAATTTTAAACCAATTAAGACGAGCAAAATTTATAAGAATATTAGAGATCTTAGTCAAACTTATTTTCAGATACCACTCGACGAAGATGGTAAAGAATATACGGCATTCACGGTACCGGGGTGTGGATTATTTCAATTTACGCGGATGCTATGTGGGCTAAGCAATAGCCCCCGACCTTTCAGAGACTTATGAACCGAATTATTACGCCTGATATTGACGGGCATATTTATTGTTATTTAGATGATATAATGATAGCCTCTAAATCACTCAAGGAACATTTGTATTGGCTCCATTGGGTATTGGAGGCCGTGAAGGCGGCGGGATTGTCGGTCGGAGGACTCGTGGTATGCGCACAGACGGTACAGATGCGCCCAAAACTATTTAAAAACTGGACAGTACGTGTCGGACGAAGTTACTATCATCGGGAGGATCCGTTACTGGACTCATTAGCTATTGAGGACCTAGATGCATGGAAAGTAGTCCTTCCCGCGGAATTTCGTGCACAGTCATTGAGGAAAAGTCATGACCCTCCATAGGCGGGGCATCTAGGGATGCAAAAGACTTACCAACGACCAGCGAGGGACTACTATTGGGCGGGGATGTGGCAAGATACGGTATCGTACGTGTGAAGCTGCAAAACGTGTCAACAGGTAAAAAGTTGACCAGATTATAATCTAAGCCATCTTATAAGCCATCTGGCTTAATGTGGCTGCGTATAGTCGAGGGACCGTGGGCTACCGTGGCCATGGATTTAGTAGGGCCGGATCCTAGGACCGTTAGTAGAGCTCAGTACGTCTTGATGTTCCAAGATTTGTTTACCAAATGGATCGAAGTGGTAGCTTTACGGTAGGTTAATGGAAAATTCGTGAACAAAGCATTTCAATATGTAATTTTATTCCGGTCTGGCGCTCCGAAGGTGTTTGTAACTGATAACCATACCGAATTTGTTAACAAATTAATCACAAGTGTCGCGGAAGAATTTAAAATCTTGTATATGACTATTCCACAGTATCACGCCCAGGCTAATCCCGTAGAGCAAGTAAATCGAACGTTACGACAAATGATTGTGACTTACTTACAGAGCGACCATCGGCTTTGGGATGAAAATTTGGCGGAGTTTCGATTTGCATTTAATACAGCGGTACAGGTGTCAACCAAAATATCACCGGCCTTTTTGTATTTCGGACGGGAAGCGAGAGAAAACGTATCGATTTGTGCCGAACAAAACGTGGATTTACCCATGGAAACATTAACGTTAGAGCAATGAAAGGATCGGTAAATTCGTTTAGATACTCTTTGGGACCTGGTATCGGAATATCAGTTTGAAGCGCATGGAACTCACGCCAGATATTGCAATTCTAATTGAAGGGAAGTTCGCTACGAGGTAGGTGACATCGTGTGGAAGAAGCGGACGGCATTATCTTCGGTCATTAGTGGGAACTCTGCGAAACTTTTTAAGAGATTTGCAGGACCTTATAAGGTCGTCAAGTTACGGTCTCCGGTGGTTGTAAAATTGTAATCGTTAGATGGAAAGGCGGCTGACAAGGCCTACATCGAGGTCCTCAAGGTAAGAGTAACAAAATTTTTTTAAGTTACTCATCTAAAAAAATTCCCATCGAAAAAAAATTTTTTAATAACGAGTTTACCCACATTTTGCACGATATTTAGTCCCTTATAAATACAAAAATTTCAGATCAAATTTCGGCATAAGATCTGACGTAAGAACTTACGTAAGATCTCACGTAAGAACTTAGGTAAGATCTTACGTAAGATTTTTCAATAGGGAAATATGTTTTCTAAAATAATCACAAATGACTAAAATGTTGTATAAATAATTGAGTTATCAGAAGAGTTAGGTGTAGAAGTATATTATGCTTAATCACAGCATTATATTCACTCATTTATCTTTTAAACCTCACATGGACTGATTTATTCATTTTTTCATGTAGATAAAAAACTACTATAGCATTGAAGAATATATAGAAACTGTTTATGAATTTTTAGTATGCATTTTTTTACATTGCCTGAATGATGAATATTTGTTAACAATTTTTTTCATTAAATAATATGTTATTATAGCAAAAAAAAGAAGAAAATAATTTATTAAAAAATTAAAAACAATTACAAAAATATTCCACCAGAAAAGTTAAAATTTTAATTCTACACTTTTGAAGTAAAGCAAAGTATACCTTTTAAATGAAAAATGGAAAAGAAAATAAATTGAAAAGAACTACCTACATTTTTACAGACTTCAGAAAATTTTTAAACTTACACAAGTTTAAGGACGTTCTTTCAATTAGTTAAATAAACAAAAATTGAAGACCTATGTGTGAATCAACATAACGATGCTCACACTACTGAAAATGTGCGCGCGATTATCATGCAAGCATCGTGCGATAATCGCGCAATAATCGCGCAGTATTCGTATGACATTTTCGAACAAAATGTCGAGCGATAATAGAACGATAATCGCGCGATTATCGTGCAATCATAACATGTATTAATTTTTTTTATATAAATTTTATTAATTATTTATTATGTTTTTAACTATGAATGCTGTGTTCTCCACAGCAGTGGCAAATCCTCATATTGACTGTTTTTATTTTAAACTTTATTATCAATGCAGACAGGGAAAGAATATATTAAATAACTTTTATGTACATTTTATATTAATTTTTGAGAGTTTATAAATTAGGATAAAATATATACATTTTTACATAATTATAGAAAAAGATTTATAGATTATGCAAAGAAAAGTTTAAAAATACAATATTTCATAGCCGTTAATACTGCAAACTTTTGTACATAAAAAGTTATTTAACCCGTTAACGTCCACGAGACGGAATTTTTAAGTTTAATTTCGAATTGATACGTCGCAATGAATTCTAACACAAATAACTTAAAACCAACTGCTCCCTACATTTTCAAGGGTGCTCTTTCGCATGGTGGTGGTTACAAGTCAAAAAAAAAATTTCTAATCTCTGAAAAATTATCGGAGATGGATAGGTACACAAACTTAATTATTGGACAAGTGTACTGGCCCAGAGAAGTTTTGACGGTAATGACACGGGTGTGGTAATCCTGGCCGGGAAATACGCTGATGATTCGACCGATCAGCCAACGTCCTTGACCCTTAAGAAGAGAGGGTCAGTGATCAGAACAACGTCGCCTTCTTAGTGATCCCTCTGAGGACGACTTCATTTGAACCGTTCTTGCAGGGTGTTCAAATATTCTTGACTCCAACGCGCCCAGAAGAGGTCGCGCATTCCTTGGACTAGTCACCAGTGCGTGGAGTGGTCGAGATTCACGCGTGGCTCGCAAGGGCGGGGAACCGACAGCAGCGATTCATCGATGAGGAAATGAGCCGGGGTGAGAGCGTTAAGATCGTTGAGGTCGCCAGAGATGGGTCTAAGCGGGCGGCTGTTAAGCACGGCTTCAATACTTACAAAAAGGGTAGCAAACTTCTCGTAGGTGAGTCGCCTGGTTCCGCTAACCCGACGCACAGTGTACGATTTTGAACTTTCGTTGGACAAAATCGTAGAACTAACGATAGGATTAAGATAAAAATACAAAAAAAAATGGGTTTGAAAGCTAATGTAATTGCCAATAAGGGAAAAATAGTACCATAAGGTAATAACTTTCTTAAACCCCGAAAAAACAAGGTTAAAATGAATTTTTGAAAAAATGCATGTATTGCTGGCTACCCCCCTCCAAAAAAATTTTTTTTTTTGTCTTTTGGACATTTTTTATAAATTTTTCAACGAGGAATTCGAATCCATTATTAAAAAAAGGCTGAAAATTTTTTTTATCCTTCATTTTTTAAATTGAAGTTTATGTGACGCGTTTTTGGATATATTTCCTGATTTCGCTGCATTGGATAATATATCTTTGAAAATAATTTTAATAATTCATAAATTTAAAATAAAATTTAATTTATTTTTAATTTTTTATAAAATGATATTTTTATGTCATGGTTTTCTATACCTCAACTAACGCTAAAATGTTTACTTATCGTTCTGATTGTGGTAATCTTCACTTGGATTGATTGTTCTGTAATTAATACGTAAGATTCTTATGGTTTTATTTATGAAAAGATATGTTATTATAATAATAAAAGCATCATTTTTTGTACTCACTCAATTTTTTGAAATTCTGTTATATCAGACGCCCGCGCCATACTTCTTTCCTCAGTTTTTATTCTATTTTTCACTAAAATTAAGGATATTTTCGGATCGGACAAGTACACCGCCCGATTGAATACGTCTAATATCCGATTTTCTATGCTATTTTGTCGGGCATGCTGTACCATATTTTGACTATAATATTTATGCCAAGATTCATTGGCATCTTCTGCATAATTTGCGACAGGAAGTGGTAATTGTCGGCAAATATCACAGCCATGTTTTAAAAGCTTGTGGAATGTTGGAGACATTCGCGCCCATGGATACAACTTATAGTAAAGGCAATAAACATTCCAACTGAATTTCTCAAGCTTTTCAAGATCTAAGTCCAACTTGGATTTAAATGCTAATAATATCTTTTCGACATCGTTAACTAACTCAAAATTTATTTCCAAAGCTTAAGCAAAAATTTGAGGATCCTGAAAGCATCGTCTTGCAACATTACCAGTGTTTGTTGTACCATGCCCTTGTAAAATTTGATTATCACGAACTCCTATTCTTTCGTATATTCTCTTTTGAATATATCTTTTACGCTGCTCAAAAATTTCTAAAGAAAAAAGAATATATTGTAGTGTTAGAAGAAAAATTTTATTTAATAGTATGCGCTGCTTGACCTACTAATTACCTTTGTATTGTTTACATACATCCCACAACTCAATATCCTTTCGATACGAAAGATGTAGCAAATGCTCAAACGTTTTTATTTCGCAGTGTAAGAGCCCTAATCCATACCGAAGAGAAGAATCGTTTGGCGTAAAATTATCCTTCAAATTTAAAAATTTATGAGAAGTTCGTAGGCATTCTGGACATCTACTAGTTGCATTATTTTTTACAATGATGTTCAAGCATTTTCCATCAAATAAAGTTTGGTAAACATCGTACTTAATTTTGATTAATTTTCCATTATGCATCTTAAAACGATGTGGAAAAAGCTCTTTTATTTCTTTATTAATGCGATTGTGCTCAGTCACCGTTGCTGCTTCATCTTCCTTCTCTAAGGCTATGCGTAATGGTCGACAAAATCTAATGCTTTGTGGGGTAGGATTCACCCAAAAATAATTATCTGAATCTACACTTCTAAGTTTAATTATTATAAAACTACTAACAAAAAGCGATTGCAATGAATCAGAGGATTCATTTGTAGAATCTACGAATTTCTGATGAGGATTGGTATGTCCCGATGAGCTGTCAAAACCTAAAGTCACGACTAATTCTAAATTATGTAAAGCCTCTTCTGTCCAATCTGCAGCAACACTTTCGCATAGCCTTTCAGCAGATTTATTTAAATTATCCTGCAGAGACACTAAAACTTCCGTTTCGCTCACTTTATAATTTTTAAATTGACATTCAACCATTGCATCGTGGACATAATCATAGCATGGATAAATAGGGCAATTTCTAGCGATTGTGTCGCTAACTAAGGCTTTATAGCTTTTTTACCGAATAATTATATTCTAGAAAGAATGCCAAGGCTGATTCATTTGAATGTCTACAGATGTTAATATCTTTATCACTATCTTTAATTTCTAAATTATCAAAACCACCTCTTTTTTCATTCGCAGCCATTTCAAGGAGACTTAACTGATCTTTTAATTCTTTAGTTCGCCTGCGAAGTGTCTTCATTGAAGCATTTTCTATTTTTACCTTTTTTCGGCCTGCATTAATGCTCTTTTTATTTTGCTTTGATGGTCGGCCACGTTTTTTAGGTCTTCCTGACGTATTTTTCTTGATTTTTCGTGCCATGCTTAGATATGATAAATAATAAAACTTATAAAATTCAATTAAAATAAGCATGCAGTATTTTTTAGTAAAAAATTAACGAATTTAAACGGAATTTTATGCATTTTTTAAAGAATAAGATTAAAAAAATAGATATAAGTTAATTTAATTAATATATAAGTTATTTTAATTATAAATAAGTTATATATTAATTATGTTATGTTAAAAACAATAAATAAGTTATTTTAATTAATAATTCTGTGCGCAAACTTGTATTATTTATTAATTTAAGTAATAATAATAGTTGGCGTAAAATAGCAGTTATGCGCCTAGTTTGCCGTTCACAAACATAGATTTTAGGCATTCTCCGGATAATCAACTTATTGCACGACACACCAATATGCGCAAAAAACTGCTATTTCGTGCATAATATTAGTAAAATATCTGAATTAGATAAAATACTATTTCACCTGAATACAAATTATTCACATTTCGGATAAACATCGCACAGTCTTATTTTTTAAATATATACTTATTTTAAATATCAAAATCTACTTTGTATTGTAAATATTAATAGGTTTTATAATCGTACTATTAATTCGCAGTATTAAAAAATAATAAAAATACAAATATATTTTTAAAATTTCATAAAACGATAGAAACATAATGAAAAACTTACCTCCGCTTTTAAGAGATAGGCGACAAGTTTACGCGAAAAAATTTCCTCACTTGGAAACAATTTCAAATTTACTGTGCTTTAGTTCCTGCACTTTTGAAAATAGTGAACAGCATCAATCAAGAAATAAAAAAGCAACAATTTGCTTCAAAAAGTAGCTTACAGTAGTATTCACTTACAAAGCGACAAGTATTATGAAAAACTGTTCACTCTTTGTTTACGCTGAATGTCATTTCATTCGTATATAAATATGTCTAAAGTTACCGAAAGAAAACAGTGTTATCTGTCAACAAAGTTGGATTTTTAGGACTGTTCGGGTCTATACTAAATACACTTACTTACTATATGTACTCGTACTGTAAAATTATATAATCTATCGCAAATGCTTATTCTAGCTATAAATATCAAATATGTGCAAATTTTAAACAGCCCTGTTAGAAATTGAGTTTTAAAATGCATTAATAAAAATTAAAATGTAATTAATGGAATTAAAAGGTATTCAGATCCAGGATTCAAAAATACATTTTAATTCTTTTTAATCTTTTTTAATACGCAAGTTTTAGCAAGGTGTGCTGTGACTGTGTGCTATTTATTATTCTTATAATAATTAGAGTATTTAGAAATTATTTTTTGATAATCTTTGTATATCTGCTGCAATATTGTACTAACCTAACATATTATATTATTCATATAGCAATCAGTTATTTGGAAACACAAAATATCCTAATAGATAAAAAAGAAATGACAAAATTTATATTTGTACCTAAATAAATCTTGAAACAGTCATAAATTTGTTTTCATGCACGAACTTCTATAACCACTTAAATCGAGTTTGAACAGCAAGCTAATAATTTAGCATTAGTTGAGGTATAGAAAACCATGACATAAAAATATCATTTTATAAAAAATTAAAAATAAATTAAATTTTATTTTAAATTTATGAATTATTAAAAATTATTTTCAAAGATATATTATCCAATGCAGCGAAATCAGGAAATATATCCAAAAACGCGTCACATAAACTTCAATTTAAAAAATGAAGGATAAAAAAAATTTTGTAGCCTTTTTTTAATAATGGATTCGAATTTCTCGTTGAAAAATTTATAAAAAATGTCCAAAAAGACAAAAAAAAAAAAAAATTTTTTGGAGGGGGGTAGCCAGCAATACATGCATTTTTTTCAAAAATTCATTTTTAACCTTGTTTTTTCGGGGTTTAAGAAAGTTATTACCTTATGGTACTATTTTTCCCTTATTGGCAATTACATTAGCTTTCAAACCCATTTTTTTTGTATTTTTATCTTAATCCTATCGTTGGTTCTACGATTTTGTCCAACGAAAGTTCAAAATCGTACACTATGCGACGTAGATGGGTCTTTATGGACTTCATCCCGGCCTCCCATAGCCCTCCAAAGTGAGGTGAGGAGGGTGGAGTGAACCGCCACTGAATCCCCTCTAAAGCGAGTTTGTCCGTGACAATGTTCCAGCTCGGGCCGTCTCAGCATATTGCTCAGCTCGTCTCGGGCGCCTCGGAAGTTAGTCGCATTGTCGCTCCATATCTCGGTGGGTACTCTGCGTCGTCCAGAAAACCGAGTGAAAACCCCAGGTAACTAGCAGTAGTTAGATCGCCAACTAGTTCTAGGTGGAGCGCCTTGGTGCTCAGACCGACAAACACTGCGACATATCTCTTGGAGGAACGCATCCCGCGACCCTTCGAACTCAATACTTGAAACGGATCGGCGAAATCCACGCCGCACCGGCTAAAGGGTCTAGAGGGGGTAATTCTGGGCGTGGGTATTGGCGCCATTACTTGAGTCGATGGATGGGATCTCGTTTGCGAGCAGGTTACGCAGCGCCGTGTATAGGCCTTGACTCGAGCTGGCCCATGGACTAACCACGCACGCCGCATGGCATGGGCGTAGCTGATTCCGAATCCAAAGTGGAAGGCCTTGGTGTGGGTCCCGTCGATGACGTATTATACAAGGTATTCGAAATGTTCCGGACCCTCCACTTATAACATAAAGTAAGCATTTTGGAAAAAAATGTTAAATACAAAAGTTGTTAAGTTTTGAAGGTTGAACTAAATGATGACCTTGGATTTGTTATTGGTTATCATTTTCAAGGTCATTTAAAGGTCATCTTCAGTTTTTTAAATAGGGACCCCTATTTTTTATTTCAGATTCTGAAAGAGCACAAAATTTTACATCTGGATATGTATCCACGTTATGGCTCAAAATGACCTACAGAGGTCATTTAGTGGTTAAATTATTATTTAGTAGCAGAAAGCCAAGAAATCCCGATTATTAAGAACTTTGGGTGTATTTGACGAAAAGAAAAAAAAAATTTCGTACTTTAATACTAAAGTACATAATTTGATTTTCTAGGACGAACTTTATGGTCACTTTAAAATTGGCCTTCATTTTTAAGGTCATTTGAAAGTTATCTTCAGCTTATTAAAAAGGGACTCATTTTGTATTCCGGATTCTGGAGGAGCATTAAATTTTAGGTCTGGAGATATGTACAATATCCACGTCATGGCTCGAAATGATCTACATAGGACACTTGGGGGTTATTAATTTCAAAAGCAAAATAATCTAACCGTTTTACATGAACAGTTTTTATTGCAATAATTTTTTGCAAGGGTTACGAGTTTCTACGCATGATTCATAGCATTTTCAGGATCGTTACTTGTACCTTAGAAGATTTTGCTCACTATTCTTTTTAGGAATCAGTTCATTTATAATTGTTAATTAACAATTGTTTACTCCTATTTACTTTTCTGTTTTCAAGAGTTAAGTGAAGTTCTCTTACTTCGAAATTCAGATAATTGTATTAATTTTCAATAATTGTACTTTTAATCGTAGTGAAAAATGGCACATCTTACTGAACGAGAAAGAATATCTTTGTTGATGATGCAAGGGTGGGGTGATCAAGAGAGAGGTTACAAACAGGTACAGCGTTTATTCAATGAAACATTCTGAGTTGAAGAAAACAACCCTATTTCAAAAAGTACCGTAATTCGTACAATTAGACGTTTTGAAGAGACAGGTGGTATTAAAGATCGTCCTAAATCAGGTAGATCCAAATCATCGTCTAATGATGAAAAGAGCTTAGACGTATTACAATCATTTATTGAGGACCCCCATTGCAGCATCAGACGTTGTGCACAACAGCATGAAATGGGAGCTGCATCTGTGCACAAAATTTTGAAACTCAACAAATCGCATCCTTTCAAACTAAAGTTGGTACAGGTATTATCTGAAGATGATTTTGATAGAAGGGTAGAGTTTTGTGATGTAATGATGCAAATGATATCTGATGATCCTTTGCTCCTCAATAACATTGTTTTCTCTGATGAAGCTACGTTTGAGTTAAGCGGAACAGTGAACAGACATAATTGTCGATACTGGAGTAACATCAATCCACATTGGTTGAGAGCGGACCACACGCAACATCCTGAAAAAGTAAATGTTTGGGCTGGCATATTTAATGGAAGAGTACTTGGCCCTTTCTTTATTGAAGGTAATTTAAATGCTGCAATGTATGAAAACATGCTTCGAGACCAAATTATACCTGCTATACGGAATTTAACGGGTGGAAATCTGGACGAAATTTACTTCCAACAGGATGGTGCTCCTGCACACTACGGTATTCATGTTCGCCGATATTTAGATGCAACATTTCATGATAGATGGATTGGGCGGAGAGGTACAATTGAATGGACACCTCGGTCCCCAGACCTAATGCCTCTTGATTACTTCCTTTGGGGATACTTGAAGGATAAAGTTTATGTTATAAAACCACGTGACTTGGATGAATTACACCAAAGAATCACTGATGAAATAGACTTGATACCTTAGCAAATCTTGCGAAATGTTGTTGCAGCCTTTTACAATCGGTTAGCACATTGCCAAACTGTTAATGGGCAACAATTTGAACAGTTGTTGTAAAAAGTTCCTGTCAACGACATTTTAAAAAAATTCAGTTTGGGCGAATAGTCCACTGTCTTGATTTAGTTAGCTGGGCCGCCGATGGTCTTGCCTTAGTTGGCTGGATCACCCATGATGATACCTTAATTAGTTGTACCTCCCGTGCCTGAGCAATAAGGCTCATTTTGATTAGACATTTTTTTATTTATCATTTTCTCCCCCGAGGTATGTAGTTGTTGGGCCTAAGGCTTATTTTGATTAGACATTTTTTTATTTATCATTCCCCCCCCCCCCCCCCGAGGTATGTAGTTGTTGGACCTAAGGCTTATTTTGATTAGACATTTTTTTATTTATCATTTTCCCCCCCCCCCGAGGTATGTAGTTGTTGGGCCTAAGGCTTATTTTGATTAGACATTTTTTTATTTATCATTTTCTCGCCCGAGTTATGTGGTTGTCTGGCCTAAGACTTATTTTACGCCAGTGTCAATTACACCTTCTACAATCCTAATGCAGAATTTAGCGCTGGTGCAAAATGGAGAATTACAACTAGGAGGCTTAATTTGGAAAACTAAAGTTAACCTTCAAATGACCTTGAAAATCAAGGGCAATGTCAATTTAACGCCACCATAAAGTTTGTCTTGCAAAATCAAATTACTTTAGTATTGGTCAGATACGCTCAAAGTTCTTAATAATCGGGATTTCTTGGCTTTCTGCTACTAAATAATCATTTAACCACTAAATGACCTCTGTAGGTCATTTTGAGCCATAACGTGGGTACATATCCATTCAAAACTTAACAACTTTTGTATTTAACATTTTTTTCCAAAATGCTTACTTTATGTTATAAGTGGGGGGTCCGGAACATTTCGAACACCCTGTATATACAGGGTGTCTAAAATGTAACGAAACACTTAAAAATTTCACCTAATAAAGATGTTTTTGAAAAAAACGAAGATCATCCTAGTAGTAACGTTCAACGAGGAATCCAATGATGACCTTGGAGTTAACTTTGAACTTGACCTTGAAGGTTATTTCAAGGTCAACTTTTCTTCCTTAAATGGAAACCCGTATTTCTGAAAACGGCAATCGATAGAGCGAGAAATTTTACGTCCAAATATGTACTGAGGTCATAGGTAAAGTACGACCTTGATTTGATTTACGCAAGTCCCCTTGCCACTCGCGATCGGGGTGCTTGATTTACGTGAATCTCCTTGCCTCTTACGTTCGGGGTGCTTGATTTACGCGAGTCCCCTTGCCACTTGCGATCGGGGTACTCTATTGTTGAATATTTCAGCCCCAAACATTTAATTTTTGCGGATACTGCGATTTATCTTTTCGCATCCAGTGAGTATTTTCCTGTGCCCAATTCATTGAATGCATCCTTTACTGCCCTTAAAGTTCTTTCCACTTGACCCCAACCTCTCATCATGAGAATCGTAATTCTCTCTCGTTCAGTCAGGCGTTCCATTTTGAGTCTGTAGATCAATCCTTACTCAAAAGCTAATTGAGATGAAAAAACAAAAACTTGTAACACAGATAAACGTAAAAAAAAAAAATTGTAGAGTAGTATTTTAACAATAAAGCTCTATCACAATCTAACTATTGCACTCATTACTGAATGTGAGATATTAGTTGTTAAACAAAAAATTATATCTTTTTTGATTTTAATTTTAATGATATCATTTTTTTGAGAAGAAAATAAAAAATAAATTTTGTACGATTATTTTATTATTTGTGAGTTGGATGATAACAAAATTTATTTTATACCATGGCCGGCTTTTATAAAAATTAACTTAAAAAATGAATTTTTTTATCAGATATTTAACAGAAATTTAATATTAGAAAGATACAAGTTAAAAAGTAAAGATTTATTCGATTGTTATTCGTGAATAAGGTCAAATAAGGATATTAAAATAATCGATGATAATATTCAAAAATTAAGGAGAGGACTCGCGTAAATCAAACCCCCCGATCGCGAGGAGCAAGGGGACGTCGTTGTTCCTTGGTAAGGCTAAATGTAAAAAAAAGGTTGAACTTAAAATGACCTTGAAGGTCAAATCCAAGGTCATCACTGGACTCCTCATGAAACAGTTACTCCAAGAATTAGTTGACTTCATTCATAAGCAGCTGCCCTAAAGAAGTGCCTTAAGGGGAGGTCGTACCATCCTACATTACCGACCGCGATACGAATCGCTGTTTCCAACTTTTCTCTGTCATTTATTAGTGAAATAATACACAAATTAAATTCCATTCAAAAAATGCATGGAAAAGAGGGCTCAACTAAGATAAGTGTAATTCGGAGTCAAAAATTATAAAATTAATAAATTTTGTAATTTGGCATAAAACGATGTTGAGTTGAACGATCGCAGCGCCATTGCTTATTTGCTAGGAAGGTAACGACGATTTTTTTGACTCCGCATTACAATTATCTTAGTTGATCCCCCTTCTTCAATGAATTTTTTGAGTGGCATTTAATTTGTGCATTATTTCAATAATAAATGACAGAGAAAAGTTGGAAACAGCGATTCGTATCGCGGTCGGTAATGTAGGATGGTACGACCTCCCCTTAATGACCTTTAGATGAGCTCAAAGTCGTACTTTACCTATGACCTCAGTACATAATTGGACGTAAAATTTCCCGCTCTATCGATTGCCGTTGTCAAAAATAGAGGTTTCCATTTAACCTTTAGACTGCCGGGATTTGAAAGAGCATATCGCCCTCAGAAAACTGGTATATAAGGTATCTTATATCAACGACTGATCATACACAAAGTGTCGATCAGGGGGTGCGTCAAAATATTGATTTTACGGCAGTCTAAAGGTTAAGGAAAAAAAGTTGACCTTGAAATAACCTTCAAGGTCAAGTTCAAAGTTAACTCCAAGGTCACCATTGGATTCCTCGTTGAACGTTACTACTAGGATGAATTTCGTTTTTTTCAAAAACATTTTTATTAGGTGGAATTTTTAAGTGTTTCGTTACATTTTGGACACCCTGTATATTTTAATGTGTATTTTAGCGTATACAAAACTACTTACCAAGTCACGTATAAAAATGTGCAATACCATACATATCATGAAAAATTTCCAAAAGTTTTAATGAAATATTTCTTGAAGAGTTTCTGTCAGCTTTTAGCAAGGTTTTTACGATATGTTTAATTGCCGAAATGAACCTTTCATTCAAAGAATTCTAGAAGGTCTCTAAAACGTTTCAATGAAATATTCCATAAAAGATTTCAGAATCCTTTCATGATATATTTTATGATAGGTTTCTGCTAGTTATCAGCAAAGTTACGTGGATGTGTTTAATTGTCAAAAATAACCTTTAATTGGAATTATTCTACAAGGTTTCCGAAAAGTTTCACTGATATGTTTTATGTAATATGTCTGAAACCTTTCATAAAACATTTTTTGAATGGTTTTTGTAACTTTTATAAAACATTTTCAAGAATCTTTAAAGAGAATGTTTGTGAAAAGGTTTCGGCCATCATTCAAGTAATATTTCTTGAAATTTGATGGCGAGCTTTTTGTGAAATATTTTTTGAAATATTTTTGCAACGTTTCTGCTTTGTTTCCTTAAAAGGTTTCATATTTTCTAAAAAAAAATTTAGTAAAACCTTTCTAAAATGTTCCTGAAAGGTTTCCAGAAATATTTGTGTGAAATGTTTTTACAAGGTTTAGATAAGTTGCAGGCAAGGTTTCAGCAAGATTTTTCGGAAACCTTTCTTTGAATCTTTCTCAGAAATATTTTATGCTATGTGAGATGTTATCGCAACCGAAAATAAAACCAATTTAATATGCATTAATACACGGTGTTCAAAAATGAACTGGCACGGCCAGTATATCCGTGTTCAGAATAATATTCTAAGTACTTTTTCACTTTTGACATTTTTCAGAATTTGGGATAATTATGGAGTTACTGTTAATTAAAATCTACAATAATTATCCAATCAGCGCTCGATTTGACGATGAACCCCGCATGACTCTCCCCGCGCGGCCCATGCTGCTCGAGTAAACCCCGCCTACCAGCGTCAGCTAGAGCGCTGATTGGCTAATTATCGAAGTTTTTGATTGACCATAACTCGATAATTAACCACAATTACGAAATATGCCAAAAGGGAAAAATTGCTTAGAATGTTATTCTAAACACGGATATACTGGTCGTGCCAGTTAATTTTTGAACACCCTGATTATAAGAAGATAATGTTTTAACGAAACTTTTATAGCATATACCATCATATATGTCTTGTATATTATATTTTTTATCAATTCTCTGTTTCATTATATTATCATAATATTTTTTATGCATTTGCAATCAATCTCGTATAGCAGCTTCTGCACCCTTTCTATAAAGAAATCTACAAGGATAACCTTAATTTTGTATTCCGGACAAAAAATTAGTAAATGATAAAAATATTGACACCGTCAATATAATTTATTTTTTTTAATTGTATTCCTTCTTATAGCTTGTCAAGTGATTTTTTTACAAATTACTAATTGACTTTCTTGTTGATTTCTTTAGCCGATGGGCCCATTAGAGTACATTTTTCAAAGTATAAATATGTAGAAAAAAGAAAGTCACATGCCAAGATGTAAAGGGGAATACAAGACTCAAAAAAAAGAAATTATATTGACCGATGTCAATTTTTTTATAATTTGCTAATTTTTGTACGGAATACAAAATTGAGAATATCCTTGTTGATTTCTTTATACGAAGGGTCCAGATGATAAAAATATTTACACCGGTCAATCCAATTTCTTTCTTTGGTTCTTGTATTTCCTTTTATAGCTTGTCGAGTGACTTTTTTATAGGATGGACCAATAGGAGAAAATCTTTGAACGTATAAATGTCTGGAGAAAAGATAGTTAATAGACTAGTAATATAAGTGAATTCAAGACTAAGAGAAAATATAATCTTCTTTGACTCAAAATCTTAATTCGCTTACAATTATTTGACTTGACCAGACAATATTTTCCCTTCGAGTCTTGTATTCTTTTTTATAACTTATCAAGTGACTTTCATTATTCTATAGATACTTATATGTTCAAATTTGTTTGCCTATGGACCCTTCGTATAAAAAAATGAACAAGTAAAGAATTTAGTTGGTATTTTGTACAAAAAATCACTTGTTAAGTATAAATATATATATATACATATATATACATGTGTACACATCCACAGTATATTACTTAACACCTACAACTATCATTTTAGCTGGATGCTCAGATCAAATTTTACATTTTATAATTTTATTTTCATTTTGGAAGCTGTACTAAAGTCGCAGTTGAATGGCCAATTCAATTGACGATTTTCTCTTCTTCTACGACTGATGAAATATTCAAATATCTTACATATCGTTTATACTTTTTTGAATCCTCTAAATCTTTGAATGATCCTTATGGGTCTGGAGTAACGGATCGTCTAGAAGCAAAGGACATCGCATAGAACCGCTATCGTATTGACCAGGATGGTAACACCAACTATCCCGGAATTTTCCATTAAATTAGATACGATTTATCGGTTTGGTCAAGCAACGGTATCTACACAGGCCTGCAGCAGATAAACTTTAAAATTTTTAGATACACCTGTATCACAATTAGTAATTTCAATACCGCTCGAAGACAGTTCTTTACAAATACAGATAAAAACATGTTAAGAAATTCTGCAGACAGTTCCTTTTCTGTTTGATATAATCCTGCTAATATTATGTGTTTGAATCAATTATTTGGAGGTAATTCAATTAAATGCAGTTGGAGAGGCCATAAACTTTTTTTGGCACTCTTGAATAGTTACGCACCATCGGTATTAAAATTAAAAGTTAAAGCTTTCGGGGCTCGTTTCTTAGTATTTTGATATGTTTCACTACTATGAATATCAGAAATATTGTTCAAGGAAACCTGGCTTAGATGGTTTAAATATTCTTTCATAGATTTTTGCATGTTTTTTCGATTTATCAACATTTTAAGCTGATATTTTATATTAACCGATATAAAATAATTCATAGATGCTTTAGAAATTGAAAATTTTTGGTTGCATTGTTTACATTGCACTGAAGTTGCGATAGGGTTGGCTACAGAAACTTTTAGTACTACTATACAGCATCTTGGGCAATAATAATATTTATGTGATTTATCTGCTGATGGAGAAAACTCTGCGACATTAAGTAAGGGCTGTAGTACCAATACAAAACTCCGGACGCCGTTTATTCGTGCGCACACACTTACGATACACCGAAGGACACCAATCACTCCTCTTAAATACCCTCCGGTTGCCGAAGTCTGCCCCTAGCCTCCAAAGCCAGATGGCGTTCCTCACGCGCGGGGCCTCACACGGTCTCTCGCGCAGCCAGTCCGCGATCGCTTCATTTGTCACCGTCGCGAGCCTCAGCGTGGCATCGGTGCGAACCATTAACCACCGGTAATTGTGCTGTCAGCTGCTATGCACTGACAACATGTAAATCTTGTTTGGTGAATAAACTGCATGTTTTCCTCTAGAATATGTCTCACGGATCTGAAGTAGAAGATAATCTGCTAGAGCTCTCTCTCCACAATTGCAGCTACAATTAGAGAAATCCTCAAATAACGGCGCCAGGTAATTCTTTTACTACGTTCTATTAGCTTACCGTGTTGACTGATTGAGCCTTTCTCTAATTCTAGAAGTCTCCAAGCAGTCAGGACAGTAGGTCATAATCTTTAGAACGTACTAGGGCAACTTTCCAGCAAGCCAATAGATCTTAGTAAACTAAAAATAAAGTATTGCTTGGAACCAGAATTGGTAACCTAACTCCAATATTCCCCTCGCAGCTTAATGCCACCATACGAGCACCCAGAAACATCCTTAAAGCCAGATTTACTGCCTTTATATCAAACGTGGTTACTCCAAAATAAGCTGTTCTTCTTAATATCTACCAAATATCTCAAATTTTCAGCAGCCCAACTTCTTTCCGCATTAATGGACCATCAATTGATTTCTCTGCCTAGTAGGGTGGGAACTTTGTAAAGGTGCTAAAGCTATCCATATGAGATAAATAGTGCGTGTGCGTTCTTCTTAGGCTTATACGCTTGCGACTCTCAGTTCTGCACGGAGCTAAGCACTAGCTAAGTTCCATGTAAGGACTGTCAGTTTACAATTACAATGCTTTTTAGACATAGGTGGAAACCATCATGTCATGAAATAATAAAGTATATAGTTTATGCTTAAATTATATACAGCTAAATATGTTACATATATGATACAAATATGGTATTTACGGTTTAAATTTCGAATATCTTAGTTTATATTATAAATTATATAAGCATTGTGACGTTGTGTTTTGCTCACTAGTGTCGCGAGACTTCCCGTGCAACGTCGACAAAGATTGCACCACAATTGCCCGAGACTTTTCCTGTAGAACAGGCGTCAGGTGTTAACCAGGGTAAAAGACCGCCCCGAGCTGCTTATTTCCGCGCTGACTAGCTGTTCTGAGAGCTAGAGACCTAGACACGATAGCCGACGGGGTTTGGCTATCCGCGACAACCAGACTGCTCACAAACACGCAAAACATACGCTTGTAAATAAAACATCTTAGTCCACTTTAGAATCGCCCTGCAGGTCAATCTATTTGCGACGCGCGCGCCCTCTTCCGGGCGGCCGGCGAGCAGTTTGCTTAATGACGGAGGCGCCGTCTCATACTAACACGTGTCGCGCTCGGCGGCGACACGTGCTCGCCTCATTTTTCTGCTATTCCCGTGGCCGCTGCCTAGGTCGTCGCGCTCTCTTGTGATCGGTTCGTCCGCTGGTGTAGTGGGCGAGTGAGTGCCCAAGCCGTCGATACCGCTTGCCGGCGCTCCGAGTCTTCGTTGCCTCGTGCGTCGGTTGATGTTAGGATGCTGTGCTATCTATTGACTCGTAGCATCGGTCGGACGTCTTCTTCAGGCGGCTCGTCGGAATCTGTACAGCGACGGCAGCGGGGAGTCGCCTCCTGCTAACGGCCTGTGGCAGCCGCTGCTTCAGCTGACCGTCGCGCCATCTCTCCACCTCTTGTCGTAGCATTATGATCATGGGACAGCCGCGAAACCTCCGGGAATCGTTCGTCGTTTTAATAATAAAACAACATAAATTAACGGCGCAATTGCGTAATGTCGATTGGCGTCCTCGTTGCTTGAGGCAAACCTCGTCGCCGCGAAAATACATGTGACAAACTCCCCTCCTCCCCCCCAAACATCGGGGTGGATCAGCTTCACTAAAACGGGCCATTCCGCCCCAAGTAACAGGTAAAATGAGGGGGCCAAACAACGCCACTGGTAGCACGCAATCACTACTACTATCTTATTTTAACTTAAACTCTAATGTGCTGGTTCCGTCTGCTGGACTCTGCGTCTCTCCGGTACTCGCCTGTCAACATACAACGATCGTCGTTAATCGCCGCCTTCGGCTGTTCTGTTGCTCTCCTCCGCCTGGTTTTCTCGTTCGCTTCTCTAACGCTACAATAAAAACACCTAAATTACCTCCACCGACTACCATCTCCAAATCATCCTCTGAAACGTAAGCATAATATTTGACTCACTGGGTCCGCGGTCGCCTCGCACCTGAGTTACCCGGTTTTAGTAGCGACAACTGAAACAAACATAAGATGAAAAGATTAGGGATGGTCTGTAAGAGGTTTGCGCGGGGGAAGGTATCGTTTTAATTCAGAGACCTGCACCTTTGCGCTTTGCCTGTTCTCCTCCGTTTCGACCTCATACACGGTCGGGGACAGAACCTGAGTCACACGGAACGAACCACCATACTTCGGCGCTAGTTTCGCGGAAAACCGTTGGATCGCGCTAGTCAAGTGGTGTTCGCGTCTCATCACCGAGTCTCCTACGTTAAACATAACGTGTCGCCGACCACAACTGTAGTGTCTCGCCTAAACTTCTTTCGAATCGTCAATAAATTTTGCGACTAAGTCTCTAACGGCATCTAACCTCTTCATGCGTTCAACCCATTCTTAGGGCGCAACCTGTTTTACGATAGGATGTCCTTCCGCCCGGCGTCTTAAACGTCGTACCGGCGTAGGATGCCGGCCAAAATTTACGAATGCGGGGGAGACTTTCGTCGAGGCCTGCGACGTCGTGTTCACCGCATGGCGAAACTAATGAACGTGAGCGTCCCAGTTCTGATGTTAGGTTTTGAAAAAAGTCGCGACCATCGTCTTGAGAGTTTGGTTGCTCCTCTCGACCGGGTTCGCCTACGGATGATATGGTGGCGTTGTGACCTGTTTCACTCCATACTCGTCTAACCTCTTCGTCAGGTACTTATTTACAAACTCACGACCGTTGTCCGACAGAAGGTATTTCGGCGTCTACCAACGGAACAGCACTAACTCTTCGAACTGTTTCAAGCAGCTACTGCTTTACTGTACTGGCGTAACCTTGATCCATCCCGTGAACAGGTCTTGGAACAGTAAGAGGTACTTATGCTCTCTTTTACTTGGCGGGAATTCCATGACATCAGCAGCCGCTACTGCCCACAGGCGCTCTACGACCTTTTTCCGAGCTTTCCGTGTGGCTCAGACATCTTGTACGACTAAGATGTCTTGTATTCCTGATATTCTTGACAACTCCTTATGAAGTCGTGAACATCATGCCAAGCGCCAGGCCAATGGTAGTCCCGAGCCACTCTGTCTTAAGTTTTCTCAATTCCGAGATGGCCAGACGAGGGGGCCCGATGTGCCTCCTGTAGCACCTTATCGCGATGGTCCTTTGGGATCACCAGCCTCCACTAGCTTCCTCCGGATTCGCGATCGGATCCAAAAGGGGGTCGGCGTAATGTCGGTATAGTAATCCAACTTCTGTCTTCCATCCAAGAAATTTACACGGCGTCTTTTCTATATCTCGCAGTCGTCTGAGATACCACTAGTCTTCGACAACGTCAAATTCCGCCACATACATTCGCGACAACGCGTCTGAGACGTGATTTAGCGCTCCCTTTTGATGAACTACATCGAAGTCCCATTGATACATTTTGAGGGCCCATCTGGCGAGTCTGCCACTAGGATCCTTCAAATTGCGGAACCATCGCAGGGAATTGTGATCAGTGATTGCGGTGAAATGATACTCCTCGAGGTACGGTCTCATTATCTCGATCGCCCACAGGAGAGCCAAACACTCCTTTTCAGTGTCCTTTCAGTTCCTTTCTGCAGGCGTCAAGACGCGACTGACGTACACGATGGGATGTTCGCGTCTCCTCTGATCGTGGTGTGGTAGGCCTCCAGTCGGTCTTTAAATTTATCCGTTAATCGTTATCCTACTAATGAGACAGCTGCACCCTTGTCCAACAGAGCCTTGTAACGTTGACCTGCCAAGGTTAGGTATAGGAAATGTGTTGTCCGAGTGCATTCCAGCCACTTGCATTTTTGACTTCTTGTCGAATAGTCGGACATGGCTCTCAGAAGAGCTTTGCTCTGCGTCTCCCCCCCCCCCTCCCTGCATTACAAATGCCAGGTAGAGGGAGCCATCTTTTGCGACGTCCTGGTTGCCCCTGCTATGCCAGAGCAAAACACAAAGAAGCCATGGCGTAATCTACCATCTGTTCGGGATCAGCTGGTTGTCTCAATACCAGTTCTTGTAATGATGTCTTCTTCTCGTCTGCCGTTTTCGTATTTCCGCCGCCCTAGGAATCCTCGTTACGCTCTGGAATGGTATGTAACGGGCCGTCTCGCGCGACATTTCGCTTCTTTTCTTGTTCGTCCGTCTTCGTCATCTGCTTCTTCGTCGCGCCTAATTCGCGTACCAAGCAGGGGCCCTTTCCGCGCAACGTCCTTTCCGAGGTCGTCTCACACGGATATCTACCTCGCTGGTGGTTAGGAGTTTTTGTCTCGCCATACCTCGCGTCGTGTGCTTCTTTCTTATCTATCTTATTTTCTTAATTTCTTATTTCTAACGTTAAACTTCTCGTCACTCGTCGTACCATCAACATTCAATTTATACTCTAGCCTATAATCTATTTCCGCTTGCGGTTTCTTCTCGCCTATGCTTTTCGGCGTCGCGTCTAGCTTCGCGATCGTTGCGTCCGGTGGTGCTATTTTGATGACGTCCCTTCGCGACGTTCGTCTCGCCTGTGCCTCCGACGTCTGTTCCGCTTTGCCAGTCATCTCGTCCTCCATACGACATGTACGTCTATGCGTTTATCGCGTCTACTCGTCCGTCTCTTTTGTCACGTCTATCCCATCGCCGTCCCGTCTGGATGAGTTGGATACATTCTCGCGCGGGGCTAGCAACATATGTTCGTCACGTCTGAATGAGCAGGGACCATTCCCATGCGGGACTAGCAGTGATTGATGAACCGCGCATGGATTTCTGTCTCGCTCTATGCTCGTCGCGTCACGCCTAACACTTCTACATCCACCGTCACGTCCATCACTTTTACGTCCGTCGTCAAACGTCTGGGAGTACTGTAAGGCCTACGAGTCACTTAGGTAGACCATGTTGCAATTACGCGTTGGTCCTACTAGTTCCGCTATTTTCGCCTCGGTTCCTCCACCCTAGAGTTGAGGTACTTCTCGGGTTCTGAGAGCTTAGATACGTTGGTCGCGACAAACGATATTGCGCTTTTAAACTGTATCGGTGCTTTGATGACCCAAGTTTCGTTTTGACCTACTTTAGTACCGACTGACTGTACCGGCGGAGTCTGGTTGCGGTTGGGGGTCGCGACAAAAGAAATTTCTGAGCCCACGCGTTGAAATTTTGCTCCTTTCCGTGTTTCGGTCAGTTCGGCTGATTTACTACGTCTCTTTACTGCTTCTGCATATGAGCGGGGGAAGACAGTGAACCGTTCTGTCCCTTCGCTTGCCCATTTCCCCAGGCTGCGCGCAGATGAGCGTAGTTAGAGCATTTCTAGAACATCGTTCCCGCCGCTCCGCAGACTTGGCAGCTCACCTATTGGGTCCGCTTGCTCGGGCATGAGCCCGACATGTGACCTGCTGCTTTGCAATAGTAGCAGGTCATCGTCGGGCACTGAGCTATGCGATGCCCAGGGTTGCCGCACGCAAAGCAGACCAAGGGCTGCCGTGGGGTCTGTTGTGTCCCCCACGCGTCTTGCACGGGGAACGGCGACGTGGAGACGTTCCAAGTCTGTTGTATCTGCCACTGCGGCTGTGGAGAGATAATCCACTGTTGTGGTGGCGGGTCCACACATTGTGCGAGCATACGTAGCGACTGCAGCCTCCAGATGTTCTGCTCCAATATAACGTGTTTCCAAAAAATTTGCTGCTGCCCGACAGCTGACGTCCGGCATCCAGCGACCGTAGCGCTCACCGGAGTCGCGACAGTAATGGTAAGAGCTGAGGTTGTAGTGGTGGGGAGATTTGTTTTTGGTTCGTAGACCAACTCCCACTCCTGTGGTCGCGACGTGGACGAGAGCATGGGCTCTGTCAGCTCCTGTAGTAGGGACTCGTGCACTTGTAAACAGCGTCTCGGTGCTGCTAGCAGCAGTTCTTGTAAATCGCGACTGTATCTTGCGGTATTAAATCTTCACTCTTCACTGAAATTCCTAAAGGAGCAATAGTCCCCGAGGAAATTCGATAAATATAGGGCTATG
This sequence comes from Sycophila sp. Sp_5, assembly GCA_018906775.1. Taxonomy (NCBI): domain Eukaryota; kingdom Metazoa; phylum Arthropoda; class Insecta; order Hymenoptera; family Eurytomidae; genus Sycophila; species Sycophila sp. Sp_5. The sequence continues at coordinate 55,783 of JACCID010000251.1, read as the reverse complement.
GCTAACAACCGGGTAACCCAAGAACACATGCAATACTTAATCTCTTTATTTTAAAGATAAAATTTTTAAAATAAGACTTTCCATCAAGCCAAGATGGCCGCAAAAATCGGGCGACCACGCGCAAGAGGATGACTCCGCTTACACACTTGGAGTGGGCACCTACCACGGGAAAATTCCCAGCGCAATAAATAAAACAATGATTAAAATTACAAGCAATTTTAACAATCTTATATTATATTAAAAAGCTTGTGTGCCGTGTGTCGCGTGTCGTGTGTCGTGTGTCGATCAGTAATTTTACGTCCACCCCCAATAACACCGTGTTTAGGGGTAACTTTTTACCTTTACCATTTTCACCCTTTTCAGCATTTTCACCATTTTCACCCTTTTCACCATTTTCACCCCTTTTCACCCCATATATTATAAATTTAATATATATATATAGTAGGGGGTACCCCCTATTCGCTCTGCTCATCCACCCCCCATTTTGCGATACAGACGTATTCTAGAAAATAATTGTTGCATTTTTCTCCTTTTTCTTAACTGTATACGATATGAAACATCATTCACCCAATTACTTTAGCGATATAATTAAATATATTTATTTTTTCAGTCAAATTCCAGAAAATAAATTTTTATAACTATTATTTTATTTTAAAACTATTATTTCAATTTAAAGTTTTCAGCAACACGATAATTGCGTCATTTTTTAATTTTAATTTACTTTGATGTAATCCATTTGGAGGTAACGAGTTTAAAAATTCTGTTGGAATTATATTTACTAAATGCTCATTATTATCGTTTTCTGCTATATCAATGATTAAATATTTCGTAGACTGTATTGGTATACGATTTTGAAGCTAAAATTACACTTTCATAAAAATGTCGATTTTTCATATCTTTTAGTATCCAAAAAATTTCATCTATAATATTTTCGTTTAATACAGGGTGTTCAAAAATGAACTGGCACGACCAGTATACCCGTGTTCAGAATAACATTCTAAGCACTTTTTCCTTTTGGCATATTTCGTAATTGTGGCTAATTATCGAGTTATGGTCAATCAAAAACTTCGATAATTAGCCAATCGGCGCTCTAGCTGATGCTGGTAGGCGGGGTTTACTCGAGCAGCATGGGCTGCGCGGGGAGAGTCATGCGGGGTTCATCGTCAAATCGAGCGCTAATTGGATAATTATTGTAGATTTTAATTAACAGTAACTCCATAATTATCCCAAATTCTGAAAAATGCCAAAAGTTAAAAAGTGCTTAGAATGTTATTCTGAACACGGATATACTGGTCGTGCCAGTTCATTTTTGAACACCGTGTATAATTGTTTTTGGGATTTTTTTTTTGTACTTTATCGATCATAGCTTGGTAAAAAATTGCCATTGCCTACATTTAAAAGCCATAATTTAAATTTGATATCATTTTCCGAAATTTTTTTATTTTGCTTTAATGACATACTCTTAAAATTTGGTCGCAGTATACCAATTTTTTATATTTCCCAATAACTCTCAGTAACTCGATTCCCAGTGGGACAATTGTAAATATTTCATTAAAATCAGATAAATCAATTAAACATTTTTCTACAGCATTTAAAATTTCTTTATAATTTTTATTATTATGTTATTCAAACCTCCTATTTTTTATTTTTCCCCCTTTGATTATACACCTTTGCTTTAGCAATACAATTAAATCTGTTTACTTTTTGAGTCATTTTTCAATTTTCACTTTTTTCCCATTAATCTACTCTTTTATTTTACGGATATCATTAAACTTATTTATTTATTTTTTTTTATTTTTTTTTTTTTTATATATTTTGAGAATCTCGTACAGCCCTTGGGCCTGGTACTACCTGCCGACTCTTGTTATTGCCTACTACCGAGCGGGGGGAGGACACTGCTCTGACCCCCCCGCTTAGGTGTGATGGGAGGACACGGCTCTACCCCACCCACCCTGTAAGCCCAGCGTTTTTTCCCTCGACCTTCTCTGCCGGCAGATCTCTCGCCCTACGTCCCTAATCCCACTCCGCATTTGCCCAGGGTTATGCCTGTGGAACAGGGAAAACCTGTGGCCAAACCTATAACCAGGGTAAATGCCAATTAGGAAAACCCGTTCCGGAGTGGGTCGGTATATTGAGAATGCTCAAATTAGATGCCCAAGACACATTTCGTAGGCCTATAGCTATCTTTTAAATATTATAATTTTTAAATATTATATTATAATTTTAAGCCCACATAGCATGAAATATTTCTGAGAAAGATTCAAAGAAAGGTTTCCGAAAAATCTTGCTGATACCTTGCCTGCAGCTTATTAAAACCTTGCAAAAACATTTCACAGAAATATTTCTTGAAACCTTTCAGGAACATTTTAGAAAGGTTTTAGTAATTTTTTTTTTAGAAAATATGAAACCTTTTAAGGAAACGAAGCAGAAACGTAAATAAAATATTTCAAAAAATATTTCACAAAAGGCTCGTCATCAAATTTCAAGAAATATTACTTGAAAAATGGCCGAAACCTTTTCACAAGCATTCTCTTCAAAGATTCTTGAAAATGTTTTATAAAAGTTACTAAAACTACTCATGAAATATATATCATGTAACGGGGCCGCCCCTGGTCCTCACCGACGTCCCTCGGTGCGGCTGTGTGCAGCAGCGTGCTGCACACGTGCGATGCCGTGCGCTACAAACGCCGGGAGAATTCGAACTCCCGGCTTTCTCGAGCTCAGCTGAGCTCGAGCGCGTGCTGAAAAGGACTCGCGAAAATCCTCTGCGCCGGCAAGCTCCCGGTCGCAGTTCACGGGGAAAACGGACGTTGGCTAAGGAAAAATTAATCTGAGTCGCGTGTCAAATATACGGATTTATTTCGCGTTCACTATTTCGTACGATGGTACACAAACGCGATGTAAACAACCGCGGTCGCACAGGTCGAGGAAATTCGCGGTCGCGCGCGACGTTCGGGCCGATGCCCTCGAACCAACACACGCACACACTCAAAACGCACGCTGCGCCGCTCGCAAACTCGAGGAGATATCCTGGACACGTCTGTCCAGGGTACGCGCACTCCTCTTACCTCGAACAGTCGGCCAACCTCGCAGACTCTCTCTCTCACTCAGTCCTCCGCTCGGCTGTTCCACCGCTGTCTCCGAAGCAGTGTCTCGCTGCCGCTGTCTTTCGAGCACCGTCTGCTGCTGCTGCTGCTCACCGTCGCGATCGACCTCCTTCCTCGGGCACCTTCTCCTCAGCTTCCTCGCAAGACTCTCCGAAAAACTCACGAAACCCGTCTAACACGTGTTTTCCACGCGAGCACCACCAGGAACTTGGCGGCTGCCGCGCAAGCCCGCGCGGAGCGCCACTCCTTCCTTCTCTCTCTATCTCGCGCGCCTCCTACCTACCTGTGCGTTTCTCGCTCGCACTCACTCGAGCTTGCTCTCTGCGAGCAGCTGACGAGCCGTGACAATCATGAAAGGATTCTGAAATCTTTTATGGAATATTTCATTGGAACATTTATATATATATATATATATATATATATATATATATAAATTCTATATATATATTTATAAATTCTAGACGGTCTCTAAAATGTGTATATATATATACATAAAGTATATTAAAAAGAAAATTCAAACTATTTGAATAATAGAAGAAAACCTTATTAATAATTTTAATTTAGTAACCCTTAACCCCATCGTTGCACAATATAAAGAAAATAACAACAAACATAATAAATTAAATAAATAAATAAAATCAATATTTAACCGAACTAAATTATACAAAAGAAATAAGAAAAAACTAAGTAACTAACAACAATCCAATATAAAAAAGAATCAGGATAATCTGAGTATCACCGAGGTATTCCTCTCAACCCTAAAAAATATTGAGGAAAGAAAGTTAAATTTACCCCAATAAATATTAAAATAAATTAAACTTTTAAGATTTTTTTATTTATACAAACCCCAAAAATTAAAGGAAACCAATAAATAAAACTACCAAATATTGCAAAAACGGCCCCTATAGATAAAACATAAGTGTCATGTAAAACAATATCAATAGAAGAATTTGATAAAATAATCCCAGTTAATCCGACCACCGTAAACAAAAATAAAAATCGTAATAATCACATATTAGAAACAGTAAAATTAATTTTTATACCATTTATAGATGCTAATCATCTAAAAATTTTAATTCCACTAGTAACAGCAATAATTGTTGTAGCGCTAGTAAAATAAGCTCGAGTATCAACATTTATACCCACAGTAAATATATGGGACTTTTTGGAGGGAAAGATATAAACATAGGGAGAAAAACCCGTGTCTCAAAAACGAACTCTTTCGTCCTATCTAAACTTCTCCTCAACTAATACTCCTCACGACTCGCTAACTTAAAGAAACTCTCGAAAGCTGCAATGCAAGCTTTCTGCTGAATGTTGCGGCGTCGCGGAAGTCTTCTCCGTCGCGACGCTGGCCCTTATTCCCTCTCACTCGCTCTCATTAAATTTTACTCAACTTTTCCCTCTCGAAGGGTTTTCTCCGCGGTCCGCGTCTTTCCGCGCCGATCGACTTCCGCCCGCACCGACGATACACGCGTTGATTGGTTGCACGGCGTCAACGCAGCCACTCGATATCGTCGAGCGCGAGCGCGAGTTAATTTTAAGCGCGGCGCGACGTAATTTTTGCGCGGACGTTGGCAGCCTGCTCGACTCGCCGTACTCGTCGAGCCCTCTCTCTCGAACACTACTGTCTTTCTCTCTCGCCGATACGCGCGCGCCAACTCGCCTACTTGTTCTCTCTCTCTCTCTCTCGCACCCGTACTCATGGTCCGCGCTCGACCACGTGTTTCGCGCGGCCGAGTATATGCTTCCCCAGGTGCGCGGCGCACCCTGGGGGAGTCGCGGCGCGTCGGAGTGTTCGCGAGTGTTGTGTTGCACGGCTCCTGACTGGTCGGCCTCCGAGGCGTCCAGCTCGCCGGCTCGTAGTCATCTACGGTCAGCTGTCGCCTCGGATTGTATCGGTGGCGTTTGTACCCGTCGTCCAGCCGGAGCTTAGGGTAGTAATCCCTTGTGGGCCCCTCCGCTTGCCCTCTGCTGCCACCAGCCGGTGCGACGTAGTCGTCGTCCCATTCCATTGGGACCGACGACTGTGCGCCGTCCACCGCCACAACCCTTGAGTCGTACGACTCGTGTACAGGCGGGGGCGGGGACGCGCTGGGTTCTCCTCTCCTTCTTCTCTTCCTCCTCTTTTTCTCCTTTTCTTCTTTCTTCTTGGCCTCCTCTTCTTTCTTCCTCCTCTCCTCCTTCTCTCTTCTCAAAATCCTCGGCGTCGCCGCCTTCTGCTGGGGCGGGGCGGTGGATGGCTGTCACACCCGGTCGCACCTCTGCCACGCATGGGTGTGGTTCTTCTGGACTGCCCCCTGCCGGCGCCCGAGTTCGGCCCGATCCAGGCCGCCCTCGTCCGTGTCCATCGCGGCCACCTCCTGAATCACTACCCCGGCCTCCTAGGGAGGGATCGCCGAGGCCCAGACAATGGACGCAGGGTTGGCTGGGGCGTCCTGGCTGTTTTTCTTCCCTATCTCCGAGCCGAGCGCCCGGATCATATGGGTAATCTCAGTCACCGGGCTGGCTGGAATGGGGAGAGCGGCCTCCTCTTCCTCTCTTCTTTCTCCTTCTTCTTCCTCCTCGGCACGTATAAGTACCACAGGTCCTTAACCGGTACCTGTGGCGCGGGGATCAGGAGATGGTACGCGGGGAATCGGGGTAATACGGGGTTGGGGGGTAACGCGGGGATGGGGGGCAACGCGGGGGGGAACTATCGGCTCCTGAGCCGTAGGTGCTGGTGCCGACTCAAACACCGCGAGCTCCAGTTCCGGGGTTTTAGGGAAGTTGTAGGAAGGCTGGGGCAAGGAAGTGGTGGTGGGGCGATCTTCCTCCTCCATCTCTTCAGGCTCTCCCGGACCTGGATAAGCCGCTGCTGGTTCCTGGTGCTCCTTCCTCCGCCTCGCTGATGAGCTCGAGCCCGTGGGTGAGTTGCAAGACTCGGGGTGGATGCGGCCATGATGCGGCCCAGGCATCCAGCTCCGCCTCGCGGCGAGCCCCCTCCTCTTTCTCTCTAAACTCACGGTCTTATTGCCGGCGCTCATCCCCTCCGTCTGCCTGGCAGACGGAGCCTCCAAACACAGCGAAGTTGTTACGACCCTCAAGGGTCGTCGTCCGAGTTGTACCTCGGGCGCGCTCCTCTCAGAGGACTTCCTCGTACTCTTCTTCTTCTTCTTGACATCTGGGGTGGGAATGGGATGGGTAGGGATCATGAAAAACAAACAAAACATACGATTCTATAGAGTGAGTTGAATTATATGTGTACGCAAAGAAAAGGGGGTTTACGCAGGCGATATCAGGGGGAGGTTCGCATAACAATCTGTCGGGGTGATTCTAACGCAAATCTCCACTCTTTGCAGGCCTACATCCCCTCTTCAACGACCTTGCTAACTACTTTTTTCGACTACTCCGCAGGGGTAGCCAACGTTTAATCTGCGACACATGTACCTTCGCGCTCTTCTTCGCATTTTCAGTCTCGACTAAGTACACTGTGGAGGACACTACCTCAAGAATTTTGTAAGGGCTGGAGTATTTCGGGGCCAATTTCGCGGCGTATTTATCCGCGGCCTTCGATAAGGGGTACTCGCGACGTAAGACCTGATCGCCGAGCGAGAATCGCACGTCCTTTCGTCCCCGATTATACTGCTTCCCTTGTTTTTTCCTTCGTCTCATCGATAAACCTCACTACTAAATCTCTCAACGCATCGAGTCTCTTCATCCTGTCTTTCCACACTTCTGGGTCAATGGGGGTTATGTCACGCGGGGGTTCTACTCTTCTTCTCAAGCTCTTCACTGAGGTTGGCTGCCTTCCATAATTTAGGAACGCGGGAGATACTTTCAAGGTCGCTTGGGTCGCGGTGTTGACGGCATGGCGAAATTCGTGGAGGTGGACATCCCAATCTCTGTGGTTGTTTTCGACATACATTGCGATTCTGGTTTTCAGCGTTCTGTTCGCTCGCTTGACGGGATTTGCTTGAGGGTGATAAGATGGGGTATTGGTGTGGATCACGCCATATTCTTCCAAAGTCTTCTCCAGAAACTTGTTCGCAAATTCCCTTCCGTTATCTGTCAGAAAATAGCGCGGCGTTTCCCACCTAAAGAGAATCAACTCCTCAAAGGCCCTCACCACCGACTTTCCATCGGCTCGCCTCAGTGGCTTCATTTCTACCGATTTCGTAAATAGGTCCATGAACACGATGATGTACTTGTGTTGGCTGCGACTCGGCGGGAATTCCATTAAGTCGGCAGCCACAACCATCCACGGTTGCTCCACGATCCGCTTGCCAATCATGCCTTGTGGTCCTCGTTGTGATGTCTTGTATGCCTGACACTCGAGGCAACTCGAGACATATGCGCGAACATCGTACCACATCCCCGGCCAATAGTAATCTCGCGCGTTCCTATCGTAGGTTTTCTCAATACCTAACCGACCCGAGGAAGGAGCGCGATGTGCCTCGTTTAGCACAGACGCACGGTGATTGGCCGGCACGACCAATCTCCAACCTTCCCCTGGGGTCAAAATGGGATCGAGAACGGGATCCTCACGATACCGATACAGCATCTCTTCTTCGACCTTCCATCCTCTAAATTTCGCGGGGAATTCTTTCACTTCTTCAACACGCTTCTCGTACCATTCGTCTTCAATCTCTTCAAACGCCGCAACTTCTGTAATTTCCTCTTCGTACATATGAGACAGAGCGTCGGGCAATTGGTGAAGTGTTCCCTTCCGGTGGATAATTTCATGTCCCACTGCTGCATCTCGATGGCCATCTCGCTAGCCTCCCTGTCGGCTCTTTGAAATTGTGCAGCCATCTTAATGCGCTATGGTCCGTGATGACCTTGAAGTGGTAGCCTTCAAGGTAGGGATGCAACTTCTTTATCGCCCACACCAATGCCAGGCACTCTTTTTCTGTCGTCGTATAATTTTTCTCCGCGGGGATAAGGACTCTGCTCACATAAACTATGGGGTGCTCTCCATCTTATTGCTCTTGGGTTAGTACTGCGCCTAAAGCGAAATTGCTGGCATCGCATTGGACCGTGAACGTCTTCCCAAAATCAGGCTTAGCTAGGACTGGAGCAGTCGTGAGCGCAAGTTTAAGTTTTTCAAACGATTCTTGCTGTTCTGCCTCCCACGTCCATTCTTGGTCCTTCTTTAGGAGCTTCAGTAACGGTATCTTCAATTCCGAGTCGTTTTCGATGAAGCGCGAGTACCAACCCAGCATGCCTAGGAATCTTCTTAACTGCTTCACATTCTGGGGCGCGGGGTACTCTAAAACAGGGGTTACTTTCTTGGGGTCGGGGCGCAATCCTTCACTATCGAGGATGAAACCTAAGTATGAAACGCGAGAGCAACAGAATTCGCATTTTGCGGTTAATAGACAATCCTGCTGCCTGTAACATCTATAACACGAACTCTAGCCATTTCACGTGCTCTTCAAAGGTCTCGGTGACAATGATTATATCGTCCAAGTTTCCGAAGATGAATGGTTCCATTCTAGGCCAAACAGATCATCGATTAATCTCTGGAAAGTCATCGGCGCATTGGTTAACCCAAAGGGCATTCTTATAAATTGCCACAGATCAGACCCAGGAACTGCGAAAGCTGTGTATTGCTTATTGTCCTGTTCCATGAGTATCTGGTAATAGGCACTCTTCAGATCTATCTTGGAGGTAAACCTTGCATTCCTCAATTTGTCTAGGGTATCGTCTACGCGGGGTATGGGATAAGCATCTTTTCGGGTCACTTTATTCAGGGGGCGATAATCTATGCAAAACCTAAACGATCCGTCCGGTTTCTTCACAATTACTGGGGCGCTACACCATTCGCTCGCTGAAGGTTCTATCACTCCTTCTTGGTACATCTTTACTACTTCTCCACGGGCAACTTCCAACATCTTCGGGGATAATCTTCGTAACCTCTCTTTAATCGGGGTTGCTCCTAAGACATCTACTACTCTCTTCTGGGTTTTGGGGTAAATAACGGTTCAGCAGCTCCTCGATTACCTCCTTCTGTCTTCCTCGCACCTCCGACAATCCTGCGCATTCTGCCAATATTTCTTCTCTCTGCTCTCCTTCCACCTGGAACTCGTTCCATTTTCCTCCTTTCGACCTCCACATCCTTCTCGGGGCGTATGTGACTTCCATTTCCCATTTTATACAGAAGTCCATACCTAGGATCATCTTGTGTCCCAGGTCTGGTATTGCTTTGAAGAAATGGTTGTCGCTGACCCCTTCTACATCCAAGTTTACCCTCAGGTCTCCTACTGGATTTGACGCGCTACCTAGCGGTGTTTTAATTGCTAGGTTGGATGGGATGAGCCTATTCCGATATTTCTCGGTTATCTTAGATCCAACTGTCGAGATTGTCGCTCCTGATCCAAGAGGGCTCGATATCTTTCTCCACCTAGTGTCACACACAGATATTGTCGATTATCCGTCTGGAGGCCTGCCACTGGCGCGTTTTGGTCGTCTGCGGTCTGGGATTTTTCTGAGATTGCCTCAGCTTTCCCCCCTCCCTGGACTTGAAGTGGCGTTGAGCACCTCGTGTGCGATTCGCCAAGTTCAATGTCCATAGACGATATAGGCGCCGGGCGTTTACCGTACAAGTATGCTAGAGCTTGTCCGATACTTAGTCCTTTAGGCTGGGTTCTTCTGGGCATGCAGGGTAACATCTTCTTCAGGGGCCGGGGTGTTGAATTTGCGTGGGTTAGAGGTTGGGGATATTCTTCTTGGGGCGGGCTCTCTTCTAGGGCAAACTTCTCTTCTTTCACGATACTTGATCCTATAGAAATTAAGTTGCCAATGTTGCCTCGTTTTTCTTCTCTTAGGATCTGCCGTGTCACGTCCTCTTCCTTCTGCGTACATCCTTCCCATAGGGAGTTGGGAAAATTATACTCTACGATGGCCGGCCTTCCTCTTTTCTGAGGCAGCGTGCTGTGGGAGTAACAATTCTCCATTTCCTCATTTATTTTATATTCTTCCTCCTCGGATTCGTCCGATAGGTCCAACGCTTGTGTAATTAAAGGGTTCATTGTTTCTTTGGGTACGAACATTCGCATGTCCCTTACCTCGGACTCTTTGAACTTGTCCTTTTTAATCAGCGTGATACCTATGTCGTCCTCTATCCTCTGCACCATCATCTTATACTGCAACTTCTCGATCTTCTCTTTCCTATTCATCTCTTCTGGTGGGGTTTCTAGATTTAAGATGACTAAGGCTTTTGGGAACTCGTAACTTCTCTCGTTTTCTATTAAGGGGGCTGGGGATGTAGGGAATTCGTAACTTCTCTCGTTTTCTATTAAGGGGGCTGGGGGTGTAGGGAATTCGTAACTTCTCTCGTTTTCTATTAAGGGGGCTGGGGGTGTAGGGAATTCTTTATGCGCGGGGTCTCGTGCGCGGGGAAAATTCTTCTTCTCTTCGGAGATAACTCCAAGGGGTGGGAGCTTAATACTCATCAGTGGACGCAGCTGTGAATTCACTGGTGTCCCTGTCCATTCCTTGGAATTGCCCCCTGATTTGGGAATGGAGACATGAGGGGAGGTAATTGGGCTGCTTGCCCCCCTGCTGCCCGTTTCTCAACATCTTGGCAATTGGGGCACAACGGGTGCACTGATAAAAGGTAACCCCTTCTGTGCCACATATCTGAAACGCTATGCCCTGCTTAACGTTCCTCGGGCATTTACGCGATCGATGTCTAAATTCTCCACATGCGAAACATTTTTTGCGCGGACAATTGGATCTTCTATGCCCTACATTACCGCATGTAAAGCATGCTCCAATGTATTCTGGCACCTTGCCACCTTGTTGCGGTTGTTCACTAGATTGTTGTCTTTGGAACGTTTGCTGTGCTGTTGGAGATGCCGCTGCTACTGCTGCATACTGCATGGGGGTATTTGTGGGCGCTGGGATTATTATCTGTGCTTGCGGAGTTCGGCTTGCCGCAGCTGCGACTTCTTGAGCCTCATTTCCATCTCCATTGTTGCCTTTATCTTGCGTTGCCTTCTTTTTCTTCGGAGGATTTTTCTGGGTCTGCTTTTTCTCTTCCTCTACCGCTGCAACCTTCTCCGTCCTATTGGGGGGGATAAACGCTCCTGCTGGGACTGACGACTTTTCCGGGGGTGGTGGTCGTTTAAATCGGTTTATATTTTCCTTTTCTTTCTCGTAGATCCTGCCTAATTCGTGGGTATCTGAGAAATCATCGAAAATATAATCCCTAAATCGGATCTGGTAGTCAGGGCGTAAGTTTTTCAGCGCTATGCTGACCTGTTCTCTTCTGGAGGGAGGACGTCTGCAGAGGTTAAAGATGGATTTTAGTGCTGTTATATACGCTGCGATTCCTTCTCCTTCGCCCTGCGTTCTAGACCGTGCGTCCATCAGTATATCCTCGTCCTCTCGCTCCACCATGTACTGGTGTTTGAATTCCCTCATGAATTCTTTCCAGATTCTTATGTCCCTTTTCACCGTCCTAAACCATTGACACGCCTTTTCCGTCAAGGTGCACGGGATTGCTCGCAACATTCCATCGTCTGATAGCCGGTGGCTGTCCTTAGAGTCTTCCAGCTTCAATAAGTACTCCTCTGCTGCCTTCGCCGTTATACGTGATTCGCCACGTTTGGAATAGCTTGAAGATTTTCATATCGAGGCTGGCGTCGCGTTTTCTCCCGTCACCATGCCGTTCATATCCTCTCTCGTCACTCCTGCTTCTTCTCCTATCGCGCCTGTCTCTATCATCTCTTTAGTCATCCTCCCTGCTATCTGTTCGCACTCTATATCTTCTCTGCAACCTTCGTCGGGGAATTCTTTCTCTACTTTCGTAACTCCTACTCCTACTCCTGCGGGATGATCGGGACTTATTATCTTCCTTTTTATCTCTATTGCGACTTTTTTGCTCACAATGACTTCTTTTACTTCCCCTTGAGTCTTTACTTCGACTTCGATGGCTTCTCTTGCTTGTTCTAGATTCTCTGCTATGACTTCTGTGGGATCCGTGGTGACTTCTTTTTCTTGCCCTCGAATCTCTGCTCCAACTTCTATGACTTTTTATTTTCTCCTTGTGGTTCTTTATTTTTTTCTGGTGGGATTCTTCAGTACTTTCCTTTTCATGTCTCGCATTTCTACTCTTACTTCCTCTGGGGGACTGTCGGGTGTTCCTTTTCTCACTTCTCCTATCTCTACTTCTACTTCTGTGGGTTTTATGGGAATTTCTTCTCGCATCACGATCTTCACTGTTTTTGCTTCTTCTTCTAGGGGAACTGCGGGAATCTTTCCTTGTGTCTCAGTATTCTCTACTCCTACTTCTTCTGGGGGAACTGCGGGAATTTTTTCTTTCCATCTCTATCTTCTCTACTTCTACTGCTTCTTCTGGGGGAATTTCGGGAATTCTTCTTTTTATCTCTATCATCTCTGCTTCTACTTCTGCCTCTTGTCAGCCTTTTTTCTTTTTCTGAGTTTGATGTGTTCTTATCTCCGTGTTGTTCTACTTCACTCCTGGGTTGGGTGTTCTCTTCTTCTAGATTTGGTGTAGGGTTTCTGATGGGGTTAGACGCGGGGATTGACGCCTGTTCGCTGGGTGCGCGGGGTAAAGGGGAATATTGAGGGTTCATTTTCTGTGCGACGTGGGGATCAATGGGGGCTAACCTATCTAACTCATTTCTTTTACCCGTTCCTGCTATTCTCCTACTTTCTTCGGGTTCCTTAGCCGTTCTTTTGGGTATTGCTTCTCCTTGCTGATTCACCCTTAGACTGACTGTGGTTGCTGGCTGTTGAATTAATTCTTCCATATCTATGGATAATCCACTCGTCGATACCTGATCAGCATAGTCTAACATGGGTGTTGGCAGCGTCGGCACATTTTCCAATAGTAGGTTAGGTCGATGTCTACTTTCTTCCAATTGGAACCTTGCCGTACTGTGACCCATACTTTTTCGACTTGGCCAAGGAATTGGAACTGGTGTTGGTATCTCAAATTGCCATTCCCGAACTCCTGACGCTAAGCTCGTTGTCGTCCTTGGGGCTGTCGGCTAGATGTGCGCTTGTGCTGCACCGCTTGTTGTAACTATCGTGCTGGTCGTCGTTATCGTTGTAGCTACCATCGTCGGTGCGATGGGGTTAATCTGCACTCTTTGCAATCTTTCTTCCAATTCTGTGTTTGTTTTTGGCCCCATCGCGCCTTCTTCTTCACTCTCGTTATCCTCCTCGACCTGTTCTTCTTCTATCTCATCATATTTTACATTCCACGGGAAATTTTTAATCTTCATTTCCTCCCTACATTTAGCTCTCAATAATCTGTCTCTTAACATCATGGTCGGTCATTCCATATTTAATCCTGCTTGAACTAACTCTCCAATTAATGGCGCGGGTTGTAACTGGCTAATTCGTCTATATTCTCTTTTAATTTGGTCATTTCCCTTCACGTTCTTTTTCACCCATTTAGCGCAAATACTAGTCGACGCGTCAATATCCATTTCGCGGGGGGCGGGAATATTATTTTTTGAGCTAAGTAGACGCGAGACTCCGGAGTCTTTAAATTGAGTTTTTGAATCCGTGGGAGTACGCGAATTACTGAAAGCTAACTGATAATATTTCAACTGCGTCACGTAACGAAGAGTGGAGATTCTCAGCGGTGTCGGTTGCCCTTCGTCAATTTTGACGGATAAATATTATTAAGAATAAATAGTTTGATAAATCTGGCGATTACCGTATTTAATCTTTCTAAAATAAAGGAGAAAAGACAGAATAATTCGCTTTCAATCTTCTTGAATTTAATCCTAAATCTTCCTGAAAAAAATGACAAAAAGGGAGAAAAATAAATTGTATTTTCCTACTGGCAACCGACGTCCTGTATGCGCTGGGATTTCTAACTGCAAGCTTTCCAAGACAGGCCGATTCCAAATTTAAAAATCGGCCGTCTGGGCAATCTTACAATAAATACAAAAAATAAATAAAATTTTAATAAATAAAATAATATAAATTTTAGAAATGCCAGACTCGCTTACTCAAATGGGCGTTCAGGGTCGATACACGGAATTATGCGCGGGGAAAAAAATTTTGGGGATCTTCTTTTCTCATTAAAAAATTTTCCTTGATACTGTGGGTCGACTTCTGTCAATTTCCGTTGAAAGTCCAATTTCTATAATTTTTCGGAAAATTGTCTATTGTTTGAGAAAGTATTTTTGTTTTTAAAGGATTGGGTAGTTACAGCGGGCGGGGACATTAAATAAATACACTTCGTTTTTGAGCACTTTGATTTATTGCACCTCCAGTATAGGCGAGCATACCTTAACCTCTGTGTTTGTGTATGAGTTTACGTATATGAGCTGAATTATCTTGAAGATGAGCTGGAGCGATGTAACGATGATTATAAATAATTTTTATGTTAAGTTCTGAATTTTCAAAATACATACGATTATAGTTAGTGTAATATGTGACTTTCTCTAAAGAATTTCATGCAGATGTTGAAATGCTAAATCATAAATATTTTCAGTAATTTTTGTAGGTCTGTTTGTATGTTTACCTCTCAAATCAGGCATGTCAATGTTATTCGTACGGATCTTTCACTGAACAGTGCGCAATCTCTTAACAGAAATTTGATAAAGTTTAACTAAGAACATTCTGCAAACACTAATATTGTTACCATTTGTCTTTACAAAAAAATTCCAACTTTTTTCTCTTGATTTTGTTTTTACATTGACAGATTGAGACTTTATTTCGTTTTTATTTAAACATGACATTAAAAATGAATCTTGTATCTTATTGGGGAGTGTGGGTGGGATTCTGGGAGGGTTGAGGGTCCTGCAGTAAGGGTTTGGGGAAAGTGCCGTGTAGTGTGTGTGTGTTTAGCTTTTATTTAAGTAGGTAGGTTAGCTGTATTGGAGAGCTCTTCACGGTTTACACTCCTACTCTAAGGTCTCCGCATGAGGGCTATCCTGTTGCTTCTACGAGTAGGCAGATTTTGTACGGACAGCTAGTCTGCCCCGTTACAGTACTCTAAAAATTATTTGAACAAAACTGTACAAATTCATTATTTTATTTGTTATTCAAATTTAAAAAATTTCTAAGACATCTATTTTAAAAGGTTTTCACGAATACTTTAAAATCCTTCTCTTAGAATTTTTGTGCGACGTTTCTTTTCCAAGATATAGCTTTTTTTTACTCCCTTTTTTTATAGTGTTATCAAACTTTTGAGCGTTACTGTATGTGGTCCATATTTGGCTGTGCATATGCATCTTAATCCGCTAGTGCGTTTACTTTGCGAACGTCGATGCACATCCTCCTCTTGCCATTTTCTTTCTTTATATCAGACTAGACTAAGGACTAGTAGACGGTTCTATAAGCACTTGCGCTAACATTTCTCGGACTTGCCTGTGCATTTCATCTATGATTTTCGACGAAACCGGGTAATATTTCTGCTTTACTGGTTTCGCGGACTTTATATCGATGTCATGCTCTACAAGATTCGTCTTTCCTAGTCGGTCTGGCGTCTCGTTGAGGATGTTGTCTACTAGTGCATAGATTTGTTACCTTTTCTCGTCAGACACATCCTCTAGCTCAACTGATGAAACCGCTGAGATCCCGCCAGCCACTGCTGCGAGTTCTAGTGTTACGTAGGTTGTGAGAGGGAGAAAGATAGCCTATTCCCTCTGTGCCAGGTCGGTCGGAGTTTTCACCTCTCTCCCTCTCACAAAATGGGGGAAATGGGAAATGGAGATCTTTGCCCTTCCCCGCCTTTTTGTGTCGCCTCTACTCTTCTCACACTGCTACTCTTTCTGCTTGGCTGCTTTACTGCACCTCCCGCTCCACTGCTTTGACCTGAAATGATTTACTCGCTGTACCTACTACTCCTAATTATTGTTGAGCGCCAGGCGCCTTGTAGACATCGCCTGATCACGAACTCCTCGCTCCGGCTGAGATATCTGTTTCTCAGGGTAGGGGGTCCTCCTGAGACTACCACGTACACGTGACAATGGCTGCACGCTCCTCTGACGACGCGGACTCAGCTACTCACTCGAGGTAGCCGGTGCACTCGCGATTTTCTGAGAATCAGCCTCAACACCACCACCTTACAACACACCCAACACTTAGAAATTAAACACGAAACACTGGTGAATTTTCTCGAAAAGATATATTGCCTCCAGGTTAAGGGGTATACACTTGTCGTTGGATATATGTGTGCGACGCGGGTTTCGTTCGTGGGAGTTTCGGAGGGGAAATTTACACAATTTATTTTCGAGAGTAAAACCCGTAAGATGGTGTACGCGGGGCTCACGGTCTCTAAATAATTCTCCGTCTATAACCACGAAATCTCTCCAACTACTACTCACTCGACTAGCTAATCTCAAGAAAACTTTGAATTGCGTCCGGCTGCGAAGCAAGCTTTCGGCTGAATGTGTGGCGTCGCGGAAGTCTTCTCCGTCGCGACGCCAGCCCTTATTCTCTCTCACTTGCACTTACTGATTTTACCTCCTCTTTTCCCTCCCGAAGGGTCTTCTCCGCGGTCAACGCAGCCACTCGATATCGTCCAACGCGAGCGCAAGCGCGAGTTAAATTCAAGCGCGGCGCGACGTAATTATCGTGCGGACGTTGGCAGCCGGCTCGACTCGCCGAGCTTGTCGAACAGCGCCAGTGACGTCACGCACGCAGTTGGCCGATCTCTTTCTTTCCGCGCTTCCCTCTCTCTCGCACGCTACTCTCTCTTTCGCACCTATGCGCGCGCGCCGCCTCGACTCGCGCGCCAACTCGTATACGCGCGCTTTCTCTTTCGCACCCGTACGCATAGTCCGCGCTCGACCACGTGTTGCGCGCGGGCCAAGTGCATGCTTCCCCAGGTGCGCGGCGCACTCTGGGGGAGTCGCGGCGCGTCATAGTGTTCGTGGGTGTTGTATATGTGTGTGTGCGTGTCTGTGTTCGTGTGGGGATGTTGCCAGGGCGGCGTTTGCATCGCCGGTGGTCGGCATCATGGCGGCGCCGTGCAGCTGGCCTCCTTCGCCTCGCCTTGCCGCCAAGTCATCTCCGCCGCGTCATCTTCAGCCGTCGTGATGCGCACCGTCGGCTGCTCCACTCCGTCGGTTATGTCTTGGTGCGGCCGCCTCCCGGCGGCGCGGCCTCGACGTAATCCCGGCGGCCCGAGTGCGTTCAGGCGACATCCTCGTACGTGCTCTCTCTCTCTCTCTCGCACGCATGGCCGGTAGGTGCGGTGGCGCGTCGTCCGCTCCACACCTGTCACTTGGCGGATCTACAGAGTGCAGAGAAGCCCGACGTTAAATACTTTATTTAACGTCGACGCCTTGTCAGCCTTGAGACCCCTCGAGAGAGAGAGCCGAATCATTCACGCGTAGAAGGCGTGCAAATGCAACGTCACAAGGTATTGTCCTCCTTCAAGAACAAACGGTCTATGTCCGGGTCCAAGACTGTCTGTACTGCTTGCGACTTGGAAAGGTTACCGCCGAGGCTGGTGGCAATTCGATGTCCTATTGGTTATGACCGTGCAAGAGGCTCCAGGGTCATATAGTGCCCTCATCCAATAATTTTCTACATCTAACCGAAGCCGTCTATTCCACCAACGTCGGACTCTTCCTGGGAGGATTCAACTAATCTCGGCTCCTTATCTGCCGGTATTTTAGCCTCCTCTTTTCTTGAAGGAATTCTCTCTTCCTCAACGTGGGGTTGAGAGACATTCGTAGTCGAGCCGCAAGTCCTCTCTTCCCGGTAATCACCAGCAGCTGCCGAAGATTCCGGAAGAGAATTTGACCTCGGTTCACCCTGACTGACATGTGGTCGTTGCTGACGCTTCACCGTAAATTAATTTTGTATATAACTTTCCATTGCGGTGGCTTAAATCGAGTACGGTACATTCCGTATCTACTATTTTGTTATTTATACAAGCGAAATGACGACTCTACGAACAAGGAACAGTTGATCTTTTATTCCTCACACATGACATTTATTAATTGTCTTATCTCATACAATAAATTCTGATTTGAATATTTGTTTGCATGAACGTTCTTATGTTACTAGACTGTAGTGTAGGGCAAACTTACTGATTGCAAGTAATAGATGGACTTACCGAGACAAGATATTATTCACAAATAAAAATGTTACATTATAAATGGTGCTCTTGAACATATTCAAAAACGAACGCATTGTTAATATTTGAAATTAGTTTTGATACCGTGATTATAATAGTAACGAAGAAGCAATAGCGGATCGAGTAATTCATTAAGGACCAAGCCCAAGCTGGCAGAGATAGCGTTAAACCAACTCTGACAAAAAGACGTTACAACAAATTGAACTCTGACAAAAATACGTTACATAGGACGTTACATTTTGTCGTGTTTTTGCCCGTAGAATAGATATCCGCATTCAGTTTTACAAAATTGCGACATATTGGATTATTTATTTAAATAATTTTTTATAAATAATTGTAATCGACCAAAAAAACACGGATATTCTATTTTTTTTGGTTATGCAAACGATGGCACAGTTTGTTTCTCGATATCTCTGCCAGCTTTGCCTGGTTTTTAATGGGTTAACTATCTCCTCGCAATTTCAATCAAATCCCTATCGCACGCATACTCCGTTCGTCCGCGTAGAATATGTGAGTCGTCACGAAGCTTACGCTAGGTTAAGCCCAGGAAGTTGAACTTGAATTTTCCTTTCTTCAAGTAAATAAGTTATCCTCCCCTTTCTTCTTAAAAATTCATTTTACAGTTAATTGTTTTTATTTTATTCAATACAGATTTTCTTTTTCACATTATAATATATTTCTTTAAAATCAACTACAGTAATTTCTTAAATTCATTAAAAATTTTTATTTAAAGTTCCTACAAAAATACATATACCCTTCCACTTAATTCACCAATTAATAGTTGTCAACTTTTAAAATCACTACGATGGTCAACTTCAAGAAAATGCAAAATAATATCTCAATTCTTCCCTTTAATTATCATTATTTTTACAACGTTGCTTATCTATTAGCTACATAAACTTTCTTTCATTGCTGGGTTGCAGAGATCAACCCAAATTTTTTAATTGAATTGCGTGAGGCTCCATGCTTGAGGAAAACGTAGCTACCTTGAGTCCAGGGTTCTCCAAACAACCTCCATTAACAGCTGGTTACTTGAACATCCACTGCCGAATCCAGTGCTCGGATTTGAACCGTATCATACTGACTTTGCTTTTGTTCTTCCCTATTGAAAAATTTTACGTAAGATCTTATGTAAGTTCTTACGTGAGATCTTATGCCAAAATCTGATCTGAAATTTTTTTATTTATAAAGGACGTAACACCGTGCAAAATGTGGATAAACGCGTTATTAAAGAATTTTTTTCGATGGGAATATATTTCACATACAATGACCTTCCATAATAGAAAAAATTGAAATTTAACAAAATGGCGGAGTTGTGTACAAAAGTTCGATATTTCACTTAAAAATCAGAGAATGTTTTACAGGACAAATCTACATTTTTTATCCAATTTAAAAACTGAAGGGTCATTGTACGTAGAATCAAGTACTAAACAAGATAAAAAATATTTCAAGTCGATCCGATAATTTATATTCAAGTTAGAGCTGCACCAAATTTGAAAAATGTTGTTTTGAGAAAAGCGCGCTTAAAGAATTCTAACGCAATTCTAGTCATCGAGCAGTTGCTCTTCAAAGGGACGTAGTTCAAAAACTGTTAAAGATCCGCCCTCAAAATTTTATTACGTTATTCTTGAAGGTATTAAACTTCAAAAAATGCAAAAAAAAAGAAAAACTATTTTTTCAAAATATCACACTAGTTGTGCCCCTTGTGAAAGGCTACTGAACTTGGCCTGTCATCAAATCTGTTTTTAATCAAGATGACTTCTTTATAATAGAGATAATTGAAAAATAAGTCGGTATTTTCAGCAATAGGAATTCAAATCATCCAAAAAAGAAGTCTACATTTACGAATTATAAATAACGTTTTGATACATTCAGAAATGCCATTAAGACAGTAATTTTAAAATTATTTGAAAAATCAAATTTGCCGACCCCCAGATATTATTGTTAGAACTGTCCCATTTGCAATACTGAGCGTTGAGATCTTCTATAAATATGGGATTATTAAAAATGGAAAGGAAATCTAAAAAAAAAAAAAACAGAAAGTTATCTGAGGTGCTAGCGGCCGGGGGAAGATAAAAGAAGAACAATTAGACTTCGAATCGATTGGAAAATTTAACGTCAAACCGCGACATTCCAGTTGATCAAAAGATGTTAAAATTTGAATGGACGAGAATTCGGGGAATGTATGCAGTAGATCATAATTCCTCTCCCCGCGCCGTGGGTATTTGATTTCCTATTCTAGCGAACGCATAAATAATACCGAATGCGTAGAAGGGTAGAAGTGAAATCCAACTTAGTCTTGACCAGGGCACACACTTTGGATTTACAACACCAATCTTAAAATATCGTTCCATTTTATTTCTATGCTGTTAGAATTCTAAAGAGTAATATCATCCTCCGTATTGCTAAATGGTAGAAAATAATTAATAAAATAAAATTATCAAACTTACTACAACTACTTAAATTGAAAGAGAAATTTAAACGTAAAGAAAGTCCTGTAAAATGCCAAGATGCTTGCTGCTAGGGCACCGAGACCCAAGTAAAGCGAGGCTAATGGAGTTGCTTTCTGTTGCTAGATTTCTTACCCCTAGCGTTCCGTTGGGTACAAGAGAAAAGAGCTAAGCGGGTATTTTTACCATCTGTACAAGAAGATCTAATCTACAACTTGTCCCTTGACATATCCGGAATTTATGAGATATACTTTGAGGGGTGGGGAATTCCTGCGAGTTGGTTGGTCTGATTTTAGGGCTTAAGCCAGCTATAATCCGAGATGAATCTCCGCTCCCTCGGGTCAAAGCTTGATAAAGCAAACTATCCTCGATAAAAAGATTGGCTTCTTGATGCGTATTAAACGTAATAGCTACCTGCTTAAACCTAGCCTTAAAAAGACTAATAAAAGCGGTACCAACAAGTATAAGGGTCTGCCAACCTTAATAGGGTGAAGATTACCCAATTTGGTAGATGATTCTTTTTCCATAAGATAAGTAATGTAAACTATTTTATTGCATTTTAAAGGGTATCTATTACTGAATTGGATTTTTAGGGCTTCGAAACTAGTTGACTCATCGTCTAAGCCCTCAACTCCTTTGTTGGAAAGACCCAGATTAAGCTCAATGAACCTCAGTCTTTTCTCAGACTTCCTAGAGTTTGTACCCTCACCATATAAAGAGCTGCGCGAAGCGTATACAGAGTGCTTAAAAAGTCTGGAAACACCCAAATAATTTCTCTCTAAATTATTATTGGATAATATTAAGGTCATTTTTGCAGTGACTTTTAAAGGGAATCTAATGGTGACCTTGGATTTGATGACCTTGAAGGCTATTTAGTGGCCACCTTGATTTTTTTAAATGGAAATAAAGCGTTATGCTCCAACTCGCCGATATTTGACCTTAATTTGGTCATAACTTGAGGACCCAAACCCCCCAGTTGATAAATATCCAGCTGGAAATACAGGTGGAAATTCCAGGTGGAAATTCCAAGTGGAAGTTCCAGGTGGATTTCTGGCAATACAGGTGGAAATTCCAAGTAGATCCGTGTTAAAAAATCTAAGCTCAGATCTAAGATCAGATCTGAACAGAAGATCTGATGCCAAATTCTAATCTGACAAAAAAACTAAGTCCAACTAATCGAAAAATTCTAAGTCCGGTCAAAAAAAACTTTTTTCAAAAACCCTGTTTATTTTAAATTTTGAACGAAGAATTTGGCTAAATCCTAATGCTCCGTAGGACCATCCTTTTTACGCGATTTGGACCATTTCCTGTCGATATAAATTGTCGAATTTCGCGAGTGTTTTGTAAGGTACCACATAAACATACATAAACTACATTGATGCCCACGCATTTTGCTCTTTTTGGTCAGCAATGGCAGAAATAAAAAAAGAAGCTAAATTATGTTCGGTGAGAAACGATTTATGCATTTTAGTGGAATTCGTAAATGAAACCGAGCCATCTAATAACAATCTCTTGACCAACACTGGATATTTAAACTGGCTTGGAAAAGGAAAATATTTGAATATTTAATCAGTCGTAGAAGAAGAGAAAATCGTCAATTGAATTGGCCATTCAACTGCGACTTTAGTACAGCTTCCAAAATGAAAATAAAATTATAAAATGCAAAATTTGATCAGCATCCAGCTAAAATGATAGTTGTAGGTGTTAAGTAATATACTGTGGATGTGTACACATGTATATATATATATATATTTATTCTTGACAAGTGATTGTACAAAATACCAACTAAATACTTTTCTTGTTCATTTTTCTAGAATTTTCGAAAAATCGATTTTTTTTCTGTATTAAATTGTCCTATAAGGGGATGCCGAACATAATTTCCTCGCTCTACTGTATCGACGATTCTCTATATTCTCTGCTATAGCATCTAACGTAAATTTGATTTTTCAAATAATTTTGAAACGGCTTTCATAATGGCATTTCTGATTGTATCGGAATATTATTTATAAATCGTAAAATGTGCGTAGACTTCTTTTTTGGCTGATTTCATTTCCTATTGCTGAAAATACTGACTTATATTTCAATTGGAATTGAAATCAGCCAAATAAGAAGTCTACTCACATTCTACGTATTATAAATAATGTTTTGATGCAATTAGAAATGCCTTTAAGAAAGCCGTTTCAAAATTATTTGAAAAATCGAAGTTGCCTTAGAAGTTAGCAAAGAACATAGAGAATTGTCGGTACAGTAGAGCGCGGAAATTAAGTTAGGCATCCCCTTAAGACCTCAATATTGATGTGCCAAAAGCTTATAGTGGAAAAAATTTCTTAGTACACGGTTTTTGAATTTTAGTACTCGGCCCCCTGGGCTGCCTGTGCAACCACCTGAGAAAAGGACGTTAGGTGATCGGAGCAGGTATATGACAGATGTTATTGAAACCATTTGTGTATAGACTATTCTAGACAAGTTTAAACTAATACTTCTAACTTTAAAGAAATAGTAACGAAACGAAACGAAAAAAAAGGAATAATAACAAAATAGTAACGAAAGCTTCAACTCGACTATGTGGGCATTGGCCCCAAAATCTATTGCAAGTGGTAAAACAGTCTTGGATGTGGCTACGGATATTGCAGTTTGTGTGTACAATGACGGGTTTTCTTCAATTATGCACATAATGGAGGCAGTGGATTTAAAAATCGGACCGAACAGCTACGAAATGTGTCTGAAAATCGACAAAGAGACTCGGATTGCTTCAAAATCAAGCAGTAAAAAAAAACAAGAACAGGACGATAACCTGGAAGGTCAATTGTATGGTGCAGGCATTGCTGATTAAAGGTATTAAAAAATTATTCAGTATGTTCTACTGTTCAAAACTTAAATTTTGTTTATCTCTAAAATGTATTTTTTAAGTTGGCCGAAAAAATAACTCACAAGGAGAGTCTCACTTGTTCGGGTCACAGATTGGCTTGAACTTGTGAGAATCTCATCGATGACTTATATTAAGATACTACCTACAGCCATTTAGTCTAATACTCAATAGTTACAGCGTACATTGAGATTGTACTTTGAACGATGCACTAATTCTAGTAGCTACAGTAACTACAATAATAAAAATTCTTTCCACCTAAAATCATACAATAACAAATATTATAGTGTTCTATATAGAAAAATACATTTTTTAAACGACTTATTATAATAAAAAACTACAAAATGCTCATAAATTTCTAAATGTAAGCAATTTGTTTTTTTTTATTAGTACTACTTACCAAGTTTTAATGTGCATATACAATCTCACTAGTTATATAAATGATTTGTAGTTGCTGGATTGCGTTATTCTTGCCACCTAAAAACATAAACAAAGAATATATTTTTTTATTTGAAAAAATATTTTATTTTAACCTATAAATTAAATAATTTTTACGTATCTGATTTAATAATGCTGGCTAGTTTGATCTAAACATTAATCACAATGTAAGCGTCGGACGCCTGCAGAAAGAGGTTAGCTGCTGCAGACCATGGCGTCCTCATGTATCAGCTGTCTTTATTTTTTTACAAATAGTTCGTTAATAGTAAATTTACAAATAGTAAATTTACGTCTTCTCACTCAAAAGTTTCTCACAAGAGAGTGTGATCGAAAAGTCTACGATTGTGATTAATGTTTATAACAGTTTGGCGTGATCGAAAAGTCTACGATCATATTTTTCTATACAAAACACTGTAATATTTGTTATTGTATGATTTTAGGTGGAAAGAATTTTTATTATTGTAGTTACTGTAGCTACTAGGACTAGTGCATCGTTCAAAGTACAATCTCAATGTACGCTGTAACTATTGAGTATTAGACTACATGGCTGTAGGTAGTATCTTAATATAAGTCATCGATGAGATTCTCACAAGTTCAAGCCAATCTGTGACCCGAACAAGTGAGACTCTCTTTGTCAGACAATTTTCAACCAATTTACTTAAAATTGTGAACATATCTTGAAAAAGATTTCGTTTATAGAAGTACGTAGCATTTTTTTACTAAATTGCATAGTTCATTTTTTAGTAATAAATATCTGATGATTTTTCAAGCAAATTCTTCAGTTTTCTTTGAGAGTGCGCCAATTGTCCAAAAATTAAAATAACGTAAAAAACCTACGTACTTCCTAGCAGTCAGTGTATAAAACAAAAAAAATTGGCTAATTGAAATTCAAAAAATTAAAGGAGCTGTTTGTCCGGCAGTGAGCCTTGAAAAAATGAACATGTCATCGGAAAACTGCTGCACAGACGCCATTTTGAAAAGAGTCGTTACAAAAAAATTTTGTTACACAGCTATTTACATTGTGACGCGAGGTACTATCATGTACCTGCGCGTCGTCGCGAGCCTTCGCGACGCGAGGTAAAGTTAGGCCGTGGCGCGCGTGAGCGGCGGCCATTTTGGAAGCTCGAGAGATTCTCTCGAGCCGTGGGCGAGGACGGACGTGCGTGCGCGTGTGTGACCCGGAGAGCGACCGGAATCACGAAGAGGCGAGGAGCGAGAGGCGAGCGTTTGAGGTAGCAGCTAGGGACGAGCCAAAGCTGCTAAAATTGTAAGTACCGCCCGACTAGATTAGCCAGTGCGGGCGCGTACCGGAGAGGAGTCGAGGAGCGCCTCGACTCTCTGGCGGCGATCATTGTTAAGCGAACGCTGGGAACGTATCCCCAGTTCATTGTCTCTCTCTCTCTCTCTCTCTCTCTCTCTCTCTCTCTCTCCGTAGTTCGCGATCGCGGACCCTCGTGCGGCGGGAGTCGCGGCTCTCGTATACGAAGTCGTGCTCCACGTAAACATCACCGATTGCAGACCGCGCGATCGGCCGGTGAATACTCGGCGCGGCCGAGAATTCGTAGGAGCGCGCGCGCTTGCATTCGCTCGCGGCTCCGTTCGGCGATACTCGGGCGTGTTCGGGGCATTCGGCCTACACGCCCGACATCTACTAACCCTTTCGAACGCGATCATTGTAATTTTCATTTACGGAGGCAATAAAGGCCTCCGAATTGCATTTTTACTTGTTCGCGTTATTCTTCCGAGTAGACGGCGGGACCACTCGGCGAACCTTCCCCATCCCTAACCTCCCGGAAACCGTCACTCTGTCGTAGAGCTGGGCGGCCGGCATTAGCTGTCGACGAGGAGGACAATGGCCACGCGAACGCGAGAGGCGCGTTCGCACACTAGCACGCGAGTACGAGAAGCGGGAGTATCCTCCGCGAGATAAAAGATCAGAAAGGAACCCCGTTACAACTGGCGCCCAACCACGTGTGCATTGGAGGTTAGGATTGCACCGCAGCAATCTCAGAATTTTGTTTACCTGTCGTTCTTGAGAGATTTTGAATTTACAGATCGGGTTACCGACCGAGTCGATAATCTAGAAGGAGGAGAAGCTTCGCGAATCGGCTGCTAGGTGGCGACGGGCTTCTTCACAGGGAGTGAAAAAGCTGCGAAATTCAAATCCAAATTAAATTCTAGAGTTCGTGTGCGTTCGTGAAGAGGGCTAAGAATTGAATTTTCTTTGAGAAATTGAAGGTGGAAAAATCAGGGGATTTTTTCGTTAGTAGATTTAGGTGGAGAGAGAGAATCTCGCGTGGCGCCGAACGTTCCTTCAGGCGGAAGGAACGTGCCAAAAGGCGATTTCTTTTGTTTTTGCAAGCGGATTTACGCGGAAAATAAATTTTTCGATTTTCATTCGTGTTCGGAGAATTAATTCGATCAGACTGTTGCAGCCGTAACCTGCTCCTGTCAAAAATTTCTTTTTAACTTTTTTTGAAATTCCTGGAGTACGTTCGTAAAGTGAACAGTCGCAGCCGCGCCCTGCTCCTGTTCAGAGACTTTACAATATTGGAACTCACGGAGAGTTCCAAATTCTGATTTAAATAAGCGAACGGTCGCAGCCGTGTCCTGCTTCCATTCAAAAAGCTTTTAATCACTGAACACGCGGGGTGTTCAGAAATCATTCTACAGCATACAGTCGCAGCCGTGACTTGCTTCTGTATCGGGCAGCTGTTGAGTGAAAACTCGGAATTTCAACAATCCAAAAGCAAAAACAAAACAAGAATTTGCACTTTCGACTGGGAACCTCTCGTGTTGGCTAGCTAGCGAACATCTGTAATTTACAAAGGATTGTAATTTATTAATACTAGAAAAACGTCTGGGAGAAAATTCTAGTGAGAATTTTTTTCATTCAAATTGACCTCGAAAATCGAAAGTTTTCGAGGAAAATTCGTTTTCTCGCTGAATTTGTCAGCGAGAATTTCAGATAGAGTCGCGTTAAATAAATAGAGTTTTTTTTACGCAGTTCAAACGCGACTCTGCTACAAATGGTAGGCAGTCGTAGAGAAAATCTCTAAGATGTGTTTCAGAGAGAATCTCACACTAAACGTCAGGAGTAGTTGTGTCGCTAACCGAAAGGGCCGTCCCATAAATTTTTCCGTGTTTTTGGGACAGAGGGAAGGCCTGTACTCAATCAGGCGAAGATGGAGTGTAAGGCAGAACCAACGGTACGGGACGTCCAGCAGTGGCTGATGGCGATCCCGATCGAGGAACTGGAAGAGACGATCCAGCACCTCGGATTAAGAACAGACGGCGACTGCTTCGTGCAGCGTCACCGTCTGTACAATTGGCTGCCGGGTAATTATATCGCAGCCGATTTCCAGGCGTGTAACTCCTCAAACGAGGAGGCGTTACGCACAGTCCGTGAATCGTTGAGGAGGTCTTTCATCGAGGACACTTGCATGGACAGGACATCCACAACGATACAAGACGAAAATTATGGGAAGGGCCGACCTCACCCCTTCTCAAGTTACCAGAATAGCATAATTTGCTATTCTGAAGGCGACAAAGGAATTGGCAACATAGAGCCAAGTCGCACACCGCCATCAAGGTCAGGACACGAAAAGGACCAAGATAGCGAGAACGACGACGACAGTCAGTCGTCACAGGATCAAACGACGAAAGTGGAATCTTTGTTACGAGATATCCAGCAAGCCGTTCGAACATTCGAACGAAAGTACGACAACTTGAAGAATACAGTTGTCACCCAGTCGAGGACATTGACGGCTCTCATGCTGAGAGTTGATCAGCTGGCCCACAATAGAAACCAGCATAAAGAAGTTTCGCCCATACATCGAAGGCTACGTATACCGCGTAGTCACGGACCACAGCTGTCTGCGTTGGCTGCGCACACTGAGTGGTCCGACAAGACGATTAGCGCGGTGGGCCTTGGAGCTGCAAGGCCACCAATTCACTGTTAAGCATAGAAAAGGCGCGCTCAACAATGTTCCAGACGCCCTTTCTCGAATGTACGAGGAAGAGGGCGAGGAGACACCAGTGGCAGGTGTCTCGTGGACAGAAAATTCCCAGGATGAGTGGTAACTCCAAAAACTTAAGAGAAACTAGGGGATATCATGAAAGAGTGTCATGATAGCCCCACAGCAGGACACTTGGGGCGAGAAAAGACTCTCGCACGGGTTTCTCATCAATATTATTGTCTACGCATGGATCGCTAATTACGTGCGGCAATGCCAGAGCTGCCAGCAGAAAAAAAGGCTGAGCAAAGACCGCCGACGGGACTCATGAGCCGCAGGGTTATCGAACGAGACCGGCGATACGTCGCAGGCGACATTATGGGCCCGCTACCCAAGACGAGTAAAGGGTACGAATATATCCTAGTTTTTCAGGATTTATTCACTCGGTGGGTGGAAGTAATTCCGCTTCGCCGCGCCACAGGCGAAGCCATACTGGCGGAATTCACAGATTGCATCTGTCTCCGGTTTGGAACACCCGAAGTCTTCCTCTCCGATAACGGGACGGAGTTCAAAACCCGAACGATCGACGGTTTTTTGAAAACCAAGGGGATACGTCATGAAACGACGCCCCTGTACCATCCGCAGGCTAACCCGGTTGAAAGGGTTAAACGAACGATGAAGCAGATAATCATGGCTTTCATCCAAGACGACCATGATCACTCTTTGAGCATCTTACAGAGCTCGTCCATGCGTTCAATTACTCCAAAAATAGTGCCACAAGAATGACACCTGCATTCCTCGATAAGGCAGGCACCCGAAGCCCTTAGACTCGGAGTATAACAAGCAGATGCTTGAGATACTAAAACAATGAAGAAGAGGCTCGAGAAGAATGAGCTCTCCGAATGAAAAATCTCTCCGAGGTCCACGACCTGACAGCGGAGAGTTCCGACAGAGAACGAGATCGGCAGGCGCATTACTATAACGAGGGCTGACGTGAAGCGAGCTTCAAAGTCGGAGATCTCGTATGGAAAAGGAATAAAATCCTTTCCAATGCGGCAAAAGGAGTAGCTGGGAAGATAGCTCTGAAGTTTGCCGGACCGTACGAGGTTACGGAAATATTGGGCAGCAACACTTACGCATTGCGTGATTAAGGTGGACGGACAGTGGGTCCGATCCACTCAGAACAAATAAAACCGTATATTCCCGGCGCAGACATTCCTGCTGAAGAAGAGGACGTCGAGACCAGCGGCCGACCTGCGGGGAAAGGCGGGAGTCGTGTGGATGCGCCCACGACTCCTTCAGTAGAGTGGTGATCAGAGAAGAAAAGCGGTGCCAGCGGGCAAGCGTCCAAGGCTGGGAGCGCCCAACCTGTAAAGCGTAAAGCGTCCTACGCCGTCACGCAAGCGAGAAGCGTGACGGAAAAGCGAGGACCGGGCCGTCTACCCGGTTCTAAGAATAAGGCCAGCGCGGCCAAAACGTAAGACAGGACGAAAACACGGTTGATAGGAAAGAACCAACTCTGAGAGCCATTCCTCAAAAACCCTCTTTTTCTTTCTGTCCCTTTCCTAGATTGACCCATACGAGATGGAGGAGGGGATTGCGCGATTCCTCAGCGAGGTCGCTGAGGAATATCCAACGGTGGCGGAGTCCGGCGAGCAATCGCCGCCGGAGTCCCTGACTGGGGGCACCCTGGAGGGGAGGGATCCCCAAGGCGGCGGAGGCAATTAGGGGAGAGCCCCAATCCCCGTCGAGCCAGACAGTGACAGAGGCGAGCGACCAGGAGGTCGCCCGCGACGCGGAGGCGAGCGGCGAAGCCGCCTCCCAACCAGCGAGCGGCCAGGAGGCCGCTTTCACAGAGAAGAGCGACGTTGCGGCGAGTAGCCAAGAGGCTACCCGCTCTCTGCAACGACCACGCGTCCCGGAACCAGGGTCCGTGGTACGTCGACGGCGGTCGAAGCGGCCCCCGAACAAGGGCGGGACGGAGAGGAGATCCGTCCCCTTCCAACACCATGAGGAGGCGCTGAGGAGAGCGCCCTCCCACAGCAGCGGCCACTTACGGCCAACGAAGAGTGGAAGGAGCGGGAGGGTTTCCTCCGCTCCTCCACCGACTACGCGTGGGCCGTCGCACGGGTGAGGAGGAGCACGTGGTCATTTTGCGCTTCGAGGTAAAGTTAGGCGGTGGCGCGCGTGAGCGGCGGCCATTTTGGAAGCTCGAGAGGTTCTCTCGAGCCGTGGAGGAGCGCCTCGACTCTCTGGCGGCGATCATTGTTAAGCGAACGCGGGGAACGTATCCCCGGTTCATCATCTCTCTCTCGCTCTCTCTCTCTCTCCGTAGTTCGCGATCGCGAACGCTCGTGCGGCAGAAATCGCGGCTCTCGCATACGAGCCGTCGCGTGGTACGAGATCGGTACCTCGAGCACGAGCTCGAGGTCGGGTTCGTGATACATCGCGCGGAACGGGTAAGTGTCCCGTTCCTTCGTGTGCGTGAGTACGTGTGTGTACGCATAGAGCAGGCAAGCGGCCTGCTCTCGGACGCAACGTTTGTTTACGTGGAGCAAAGTCGTGCTCCACGTAAACATTACCGATCACAGACCGCGCGATCGGCCGATGAATTCTCGGCGTGGATACCGCCACTCTGTCGTAGAGCTGGGCGGCCGGCATCAGCTGTCGTCGAGGAGGACGACGGCCACGCGAACGCGAGAGGCGCGTTCGCACACTAGCACGCGATTACGAGAAGCGGGAGTACTGGCGTACTCTCGCGTTGTATACCGGCCGCGGCGACGTACATTCGCCGTCGGGTGCTTGCGCGCACCCCGAGGTAAGGACCTCGAGGGGCACTCATGCGTGCCCCATTGCACCAATCTTGCGGAGGAAGGTCTCCTCTGCGAGATAAAAGGTTAGAAAGGAATCCCGTTACAACATATACAGGGTGATTCATTTTAATTGCCCCAGGCAAATATCTCGAAAAGTACGGGAGTTGGAAAAAAACGTTAAATGTAAAAGTTGTAGGGTTCAGAGGGGGAAATCCAATGGTGACCTTGACCATGACCTTGGGGTCAATTTTCAAGGTCATTTCAAAGTCAAAGTAGTTTTTTTAAATAGGAACTCCAACTTTTGACCTCGGAAATTAAAAGAGCGGAAAATTTTACATTCAAACATGATGTTATGTCATGGGTTCCAGTTGACCTCTGCAGTCGCATCAAGGTCAAATCAAGCTGTCTACCCAATTCGTAGGCCAATATCTTGAAAAAAGCAACGTTGAGAAAAACTTTAAATACCAATTTCCCCCTCTGAACCCTATAACTTTTACATTTAACGTTTTTTTCCATCTCCCGTACTTTTCGAAATATTTGCCTGGGGCAATTAAAATGAATCACCCTGTATAATAAACATCCTTAATTGGAATCTCGATTTATTTTGTAGTATTTCTAAAAAAATCCTAAAAAAGCCTATTTTTTCGGCCGCTAGAATGGCTTAACCCTTTAAAAGAACATTCTTAAAAAAAATTATATAATATCATATACAACGTTTTTGCTTTTGGATTGTCCGTTTATTTATTTAAGCCCAAAAAGAAAAATCAGTTGATGCGGCAGCTCATTTAATAGTCTTCCTAATAATAGATCTTAAAGCTCAGAAAAATTAACAGGCAAGAATAAATTAAGGTATTTTATTTTATTGATTATTTAATTCATAATATTTTTTATTATATGATTGACTGTCAGTGCTACTTAATTTACATGGAGATAAATCTGACTGGAAACTTGATAAATCTCTTTTCATAGCATAAGCGTCTTCTCCGTCTGCATAATATTTTGGTTCTACCTCAGAAACTTCAAAATGTAAACTGCTAGTGTATAAATTTAAGGCAGCGCGATTACTTCGACGAACGTGTAATGAAACGTATTTAGCTCCAAAACATTCAACCATTGCTCTTGATGCTTGATTCATTAATTTTTGAGCTATACCTAATCGTCTGTGGGATCTTTTTACAGCTAAACTCGTAATATGTCCGTGAGGATTATCTTCACAATCTTCTTCCATTTTTGCAAGGACGTAGCCGACTATTCGACGTTTTTCATCTTCGGCTACGTAGCTTAGTTGTGGCCAAGATAAGGCATGATATAAATAATATTTCATTTGATAATTTTCTGGTAAACACTGTAAATTGCAATGTTGTATATTTAATAAGTCTTCGGTATTAGCACAACGAATATTTATAGACATCTTAACAGAAGGTAGTTCCAATCTGAAAAAAATATAAAATGTCAATATATAATGTTAATGAGCCCTATATAACCATCAATGGGATATACATATTAACAATAGTCAAAGTTTTTAAAAGCAAAAAATGATAGGTAATAATAAAAAAAGATGAAAAATACAGAGCAGAGTTTTATATTTTCATTTGAAAAATAGAAGACTTTCGCAGCCGCAAATGATAGATTCCTTGAAACACCGTGCGCGATAACCGAATACAACAGCGGTCAACTTAGGAACAACATGAGCTCAGGAACAACATGAGTATTATGCAAGTCAAAAACGACTCAGCGTTTATTATTCGAAATTTAGGTGATAATATACACCCGGTGTAAACGGCACTAGATCCACACTGAAGAATAAAAAGGCATCGATGATTGGTCAAAAGAATCATCTTATTTTTGCCGTTGCTCTTTTCTTCTCGGTACGATAATCAAGTTTTTTTACAATAGTCACCGTTTAAAGAGCCTCCAAGAAGGTTTGCCACAAAGTAGCCGGGTAAGAAACTTTTCGTCTCGTCTGTCTAAAATAGATTTAATTCATTTAACAGTTGTATAGCAGATTTTTTAATAACAATATTTTAGAAATTTAAAGCAAATTCACCAATAGGACCAATTCAATATTATTATTAAAAAATCTTCTATATAGCTGATAAATTAATTAAACCAAATTTTATACATGTCATTTGTAACAATCGGGTTTTCTATGGGGTAGGAAGAGGTGTCTTGGTTACCCCTGAACTCAATACGTTCAGGAGTACTACTCGCGAACAGGATCAATACGGCTGTTACAACCCCTAGCTGTCACGCTCAATACGCGCACAACTCTAGCACGAAACGAGCTCAATGCGCTCGCAAACCCCTTTACGCGGTACTTTCAATAATAATACGTATTTTCACTATGCGCAAATGAACAATTCACTACACCAGTATTTATGCTAAAATTATTTGACACTTTTATTCATTGATTAGAAAAATAGAAAATAATTTAATACAAAAGAGAACAACTTCGCTGATCTTATTGAGCGCGCTCATTTATTACACTAATAGGGCTTCGCTCTGCCTCCGCCTCGGTGACTATAAAACAAAGAAGTGAACATCAACTTTTATCGTAACGCAATTTCGGTTTTCTACAGTTTGCGGTAAGCTCAATTGTACGCACTCATTACGTGCGACAATCTCCCCTTAAGGTTGGAGCTCGGCTCAGTGCGCCGAGTGGACTGCTCGCGACAGTCAGCTCCCGCTCGCTCCGAGCCGCTCGACTCGAGGCGCGCTCGGTGGGAGAGACTTGTTGTCATGACGACGTCTTCCCGCGGGTGGGAAGGCATCCCGTAGTGGGGACGCTCGGGAGCACACTTGCTCTCCGGCCGTCGCGGTTGCGCTAACGCAAGTATATATTCAATATACGTGCGTTGCGTACCGACTTCAATTTGTAATAAAGCTATTGCTCGCGCTGTCGAGCAATATCTTTGCTACACATTAATAAATATTTTCAGGTCTTTCCAAACTTATAAATAATTATACTGATAAATAAATATTCTGTCTTTTATTAATTTATCATTAAACGTAACAATTATTTAAACATTTCATCTTAATTTACTTAGGTAATATTAAGTCAATAAGAATTAGAAATTCAAATTTATTTTATTTTGTATTTTATGGATGACCTCCACTTTACTTGTTACGTGTTTGTTTACGTATTTTCCCCGATTCTAGTAAGCGACAGCTCGACTTCACCGTGGGTAAACCTTGGTGTTACCTCGAGCCAGCCTGGTCTTTGCCTGCGGTACGACCGCGGTCCGAAAACGGGAAGGCTTGCATGAATTTAGGGCGTTTCTCAAAGGAGAGTTCCCAGCTGAAACCGATAAGGGCTGAAAATCGTCATGAAAACTATCGGCCACCCATCCAAGGTGGTGGACAGAATGGGTAAACACACCCCTGCAAAAGAGGCCTACCGCAAAAAGCTGGTTAAGTTAAGGAGGCAGTCAGGGAGCAACATCTAAAACCTACATCAATTTAGCCAGACGCCAACGGCGCAACCCTAGGAGGACGGAAAGATAAAGGATGACAAGGAACAACCCCGGGTAAACAAAATACAATGGAAGGATAAGGGAGGTAGTCAAGAGGCTGCGGGAAACGCCGGCCCCTCAGATGCGCCCCAAAGCGTGCCGTGGAAGCCTCGCAGCAGCCCAGACGATTAACCCCCTCACCACGACTGCTGAAAAATACCCGGAGAGATTACTCTCTCTGCAAGACTTTAGCAGTTTTAGAGTGCGTTTCAAGAAGATAGCTAAGGAGACACCCCCCACATCAGATGCAGAGGATAGAGCCATCCTTCAACGAAGGGGGTATCTTTGTCTTCGTAGCTGTCGACGAAGGTCTAAGGAGTAGCTGCTCGGAAGAGTAACCAATCTAGAGGTTAAAAGTGAGTTTATCCAGAAGCTGTAGAAGGCCACGATTTGGCTAGCGCAGTAACCACCAAAAAGTCTAGAAGGGTTGCAGTGTTCATCCAGTAATCTAGGCAAAGGAAAATTGATGATGGTCATAACAGATATCCTAAACTTCGGGAAAATAGTCATAACATCGGCTTACTTACACCATGATGATGAGAATGTGCCACGACAGATATCACACGCCTAGTGAAACACTATAGGGCACTAAAAATACCCCTATTGATAGGATGCGATGCAAACGCGCATCATCAGCTGTGGTGTAGCACAGACAAAAATCGTCGAGGTCATGTCGGGAATACACATTTCGAAACTCTGTAAGGCAGAGACAGGGTGTCTAGTTGTGAGTTGAAATAAAAATCCCGCATTTTTCCCGCCTTTTCCCGACGGTTTTTTGCAAATTTCCCGATACCAAAATACAAAATTTTAGTGACATTCGAAGATGCAATTGTTACTATTACAGGAAAAATAAACAACGCATTTTATCATTGTTTAGTTTACTTATATTTATATATTATATACATAAATCTCTTTCATAAAAATCTACACTTATGTGTGACTGTGGGCCATGCGAACATCTAACATCATTTTGCTTGTGATTTTGATTGATTTTATCCCACCGGCTTTTGTCACTGCATTGTAAATAATACGCAAAGCGATAAGGCTGATTTCTGTCTGATTTTCAACAATTGATTCTTTGTTGACAGAGAACCCTCGCTCAAGTGCAGCATTACCATGAGACATTATCAGAATTATTTCTAAGAAATATTTTAAATTAGGGCATGAAACGTTATGAATCTCTAATACCTCCATCCAGAAAATATCTAGTCGTTTTTCTTTGCGATTATATGTTTTCATAAGTTGAGCAACTTTCTGCGAACGAATAATATCGTTGTATTCTTGTTTTATTTTATCAGCTGTAGATCCACAAAATAGTTGGTTTTTTTTATGCATTTCCAGTAAACAATTATCAAGTCGCTTGTGAGCTAATTTAATTTGCTGTGAAATTAAATTTGGATTCACACATGTGATAAATTTAGTAAGCTTGTACAGTAGTGGTGAACGCTCTTGAATTTTCTTGATCATTTTTAAGTAACAGTTTTTACAATCATTTGTAAATTTCACGTATAAATCATCTGATGGTTTTATTCCAGAATTTTTCAATGCGCTTATCGTCGAAAAACCTAAATCAACTTTGCTTGCCGGCAGCAAATTGTCACTTTTCAAATCTAGGTTTATCACACATGTAGATTGTTCTAACACTTCTAACTTTACCCCACATCTCATAATATTTGTAGTCAAATATGAAAGCTCTTCATACAAAAAAGGAGCTAAAGGCTCCTCTGATTGAAATTCAGTGAGAAAAAGTTCAACTAATGATGCAACCAACATAAAAAAAGAAAGTTTTGCAATTGCGAGTTTGTCCTTGACAAAATTCGACACAACTTGAAAGAGTCTATTGTTCTCATTGAGTGGATTTTTCTTACCTTCATCTTGGACTACTTTTACCCATTTTTTCAAGTGTGAAAAAATATCAATTGCTCGTTGAGCTACATTTTGATTCTCTACCCATCTAGTCGAACAAAATGAGAGTGGGAATGATTTACTGGAAGTCGTAGTTGTATAGTGACCACGACGACTTGGACTATTCTCAAATAAAAAACTAACATAACGTAAAAATTCGACAATACCCCACTTCAGTATTTCGATACCTCCTTTATATGATCCGTGAACATTGTGTAAGCCACAACTTCCAATATCCAAGAGTACAGAATGTAGTTGATGCTGTGCAGAAAGCTCAGCCATCAATCCTCGTAACATACTGAAATATACAGCTGGGCCGTCCATGGATATTTGAGAGATTTTATTCAAATTATCTTCTCCGACTGCTTTTATTAATCCCTGTTTCAAGTCGAGAGCCTTTGTGCTTGTAAGACACACTGAAGATAAATAGCTGGTTTGAGATTTATTTTTCGTTTCATCCCAATATTTTACTACAACATCCATTTGTTGTGTTTTTGAGATTTTGTTTAGGCTTTCGTCGAAACCTACGACAATATGTTTACATTTTTTAAAGGTATTTTGTAATTGATCTCGAAAGTAAACACCCAAGCCATGCACTATAATGTATGCAACTTTATCTTTCGACAAATGCATTCTAGCAGCAATATTGCTATCTTCAAACATCAATGGAAAACATTTTACAGAATCTGCTGCATCGCGGTAACTCATATGTTTAATAACAGCATTCAAGCACCATACTATTACTGCTTTGGTGTCAGCATCTTTATTGATGAAGGGTGTCACAGGCTTCTGACTTGATTGTTGTGGCATAGATTGTTTTATTGTAGCTGACAAATTTTGAGGTGTCTTATCTTCTTTTTCTGCCGACAAGTTTGCTACTTCATCTGAAATCATTTATTTTTTAATTAATAAATAACACATTTATTCAAATAAGTTATATATTTTACGTTTTTATTTTTCTGTCTAAAAAATGAATAGGCTTACGTATCATACTGGAAGAAGTACGAACAGCAGTAGTTGATTCATCATTTTGTGGCATAAAAGTTTTCAATGTAACTGTGTTAGTGTGCAAGTTTTTTTGTTTCTGGTGTTTTTTTCCCGTTGCTGTGACTGATAAGGGCTTGTCTACCCATTGAATGAATATCTATATCTTTGGAACACTATTAGCAAAATGCATAATTTTTTGACTTTTTGCTTTCTTCAACCCATGGAAATTCGTTTTCATAGTCTCTTGTGTATGAGGTATTTCTCTTGATATATGCCATTTTGCGCCCTAATATAAAATATAAACATTTAAATTGAAACATTTGAAACACGTACAACATAAAAAAAAATTGTTATCCAAAAACAGAAAATATCAATTATTCGAAAACAATAAAAAACTGATACTATAACGAGTATTTGGCTCAAAGTTAACAAACGAATTGTTTATTTTCTTGTTTCCACGAAAAACGAATGCCTTATAAACAGTACAGGCTGTGTTTACTATTGTGTTTACTACTTTTTTAAATTTATAGACGGCGCTAAATTATTTAATAAACATGAAAAATTTCAACAGATTGATTCACACTCACGAGTAGACGAAGAAATGAACACGTTATCCCAAGGTATAACAACTGAGTTCGCGATTGATTGGTGTTACGATTTTTATTTTACAAGTTAATGTATACATGCCAATCAAATTTGTCAATGTAAAAACGTTGCGAAAATTGTAAAAAAAAAATCATTGTTCACCAACTGAAAGATAATGCGTATCTGTTGAACAAATCACAGAAATATGTATTACTTACCTTAGAAAATGAACGTTGTCATTCACGCACCATAAATATCTCAAAAATCGTATCATTCAATTCGAAAATCGGTCACAAAATCACTTTCAGTTACGTTTTGAAGTATTAGATAGATGCTTACCCGTTGAAAGCCACGGTTAATCTGCGGCTAAGCTGTTGTTATGTTTGCTTGAAAATAAAAGACGTCTGCACGTCTTTTATTTTGGCTGGTCAAAACTTGCAAAGACTGCGCCGCGCATGTTATGATATGTGAGAGCAGCCAGCTTTTGCCGCGTGAATTCTCGGAATTATTTTTTCTATTTCACTGATTGACGAATTCAATACATTTCTTGAAACTATCATGACTTACAAATTTTTAACCGACAAAAACTAAAAAATTCCCGATTTTGACAAAAAATCCCGTCTTTTTCACGCTTTTTCCCCGCTTTTTCCCGATTTCCCGACGGCTAGACACCCTGCAGAGAGTAATAGATCTAACCCTATGCTCCAAAAACCTTACAAAGAGGATGACAAATTGAGGAGCTTTGAGCGAACCATTACTATCAGATCACGAACATATCAGGTTTGATCTTATGGCTAAGGGAACAAAAAAAAAACCCTAGGAAAAGATACCGCAAAATCACTAATGGGGAAAATATTCGACAGATCTTGCTGAAGCGTTAAGGGACTTAGACAATTGACATCGTAGCCATACTAAAGGCGGCCGCCAAGATGCTAACAGACAATATAATTGATGCGTATCACCAGAACTGTTTAATCACGAGACTAAGGTATAGAGGCCAAATCAAATGATAGAATAAAACCCTGGTCCCGCTTAGAGAGAAAACGAAAGACCTCCTTAAGAAAGCCAGGAAAAATAAGTATTCAAACAAATGGCAAAAACACAACCAAGAGAGGGATCGGTACAGAAACATAAGAAAGGCTCAACAGTGTAAATGGGTTTCCTTTATTGTGAAGACACCTAGTGAAACCGAGTCTGTAAGGCTAAGCAGGATGTTATCCAGCAATTCTGAGCCCATCTCTAGGGCCCTAAAACTCCGACAGTAGCTTCTCTATGTCAAACGAAGAAACCCTAAACTGACTGATAAAAGTGCATTTCCCTAGTTTGAAAAGGACAAACAAAGATCCATCGACCCAGGAGGATAGGCATCTCCGCCGCAGGTCGGCGATATCGTCTGTTCACCAATAAGCAGGATCTCGTACGCTTTACAAAGATTTACTTGGTATAGCTTCCTTGCAGACTTGGCAGATTAGACGGTCGGAGAGCATCCATTTCAAGGAGTTTCAAACGTGACTAGCTGCACGAGTTCAATCGCCTGGGAGAACTTATTGCGGTCCATCTTTGGCCGCCATCGTTACTGACACGACATCACAGACGCGGAACGTGATGTACTGATGATCTCTGGCTGTATAGTCCTCGATCACCCGCCAATCCCGTACGCGAGCGGTAAGACGTTTCGTTGCAAAAGAAAAATCGGAGATGGTCTCCCTATAACTAGGTCTCCTGAAGGTCGACGTGGAGCCGGTGTTTAAAACCACCAGTACCACCCTAGACGCCAAGTCCTTTAGCCGTCGCCCCCTGGAGTTAAATAAGGGCATCCAGTTTGGATTTGAAGCCCTCCGTGGCCTCGTTCGGAGTGAGGTAGCAGCTTACGTAAGTAACGCCGTTACTCACCATCCAAACGTAGTCGCGGCTAGAGCGGCGACAAGTCATTTGAAAACGACGTGGGTTGAACATCCAGACAGCCACTTCCTCCTACCCATTAGTTCTTCAAAATGACCCTATAAGTCGGGTAGCCTGTTCTATATTGCGTTGATCACATTCTTTTACTTTTTTATTGACTCCAGCATCTCCTTGAGAAGTTTTTTAATGGATTCCATGATACCCAATCGTTCATCCATTTCCGTTGTTCCGTATCCCTGTGATTTAGCTGGATTCAATACCATTACCTCTGCTGTAGAACTACCATAGCTACTAGCGCTTGCACTGATGGATATGCTAAAAGTCCTGCTCTCCAGGCTATTTTCCTCTGCGTCTCGCTCTTGTCTCTTCTTCTTAACACGATCCATCCTAAAAATAATAAGTTCACGTCCTCTCTTGTAGTCGGCCTCCTTGATTCCTAAACGACGGGCTTGCCAAAACGTCTCAACAACACATGTCTGCAGAAGATGCCCAGGCTTGGATCATTATAAGAGGATATAGCAAACTCCCACGTGCTAGCCCAGCTCCACTCCCTCGAGCTTCCCACCCAAACAAAAGGCGTTCCGCTCTCTGGGGGAGCTTCCAGCAGGCGTCACGCGTCACAGCGCACTCGCCATTGCCAACTTCCCCGCGGTGGCTTGCCGCAAAGTCATCCGCATTGCCGCTAGTGGTGGTCAAAGATGATCGGGTCGCCCAAACGAGTACCATTTACCCTTGGAAATCCCAAAGATCCTTGGGTCTTTATAATAATAATAATAATAATAATAATAATAATAATAATAATAATAATTTTTTTTAAGGAAAGAGGAAATCTCTTGAATGAGACCTCAGGGGACCGGTCCCCTTGTATGTGGGACTCTCCAGCACAGAAGGTGCTGGCCTACCCACTAAAACCTCGCCCCCCTTGACGCATGCCCGCCTGCTGCTCCCCGCAGTTATCTACAGGTCGGAGCAGGCGGGAGAGCGTCGAGGGGACCTCCTTTTTGGCTTGGAAACCCCCTCCCCGGAAACCGCCGTTAGGCATTACTTCGGAGGGGGAGGGGGCCAGGTTGTTTGCCACGGGGCACTCTCCGGAGCAGTTATCCTCTATTAACTAGGGAAGATCCGCCTTCTTCTGTCGGTGGATGCCCTCCGCAAATTTGGCAAACCTCCCCCAGTTTTCCTCAGAAGAGAGCATCAGGGGAACGATGCCTTCAGGTGTGACCCCTCCGGCCTCGCCCCCCAGTTCTGCCCTCTCCGACATCCATCGCACACACGCGAAGAATATGTGATGGGCATCATCATTCACGGACCCGCAATATATGAGACTGGGGTCCGCGACTTTGCCCAACCTATGCAGGTGCGCGTACGCGCGGAAGTAGCCATGACCGGTCAACATCTGGGTAAGGTAAAAACTCATCTCCCCATGCTGTCGACCGGTCCATGGGGCCAACTGATTTATTAGTCTGGCGGTCCACTTTCCGCGCGTATCCAGCGCCCACCGATCCTGCCAGCAGGCAAGGGGATGCTTCCTAGCCCGACCTGGTGGACCGTTTGGTGGACGACCTTCCGCTCTCGGGCCATGAGGTCGATAGGTATTAGGTATTACCCCAGCGACCACTAGTGAAGCCGCCTCCGAGACCGTGCGATACGAGCATGCTACACAAAGGGCTCATCTTCCTTTGTACCGCCGCCATGCGCTTGCGGTACATTTCGTACCGAATTGCGTCGGCCCAAACTTCAGCACCGTAAAGCATGACAGACTCAGCGGCGCGTAGTAGCAGCCGCCTGATGCATGGCCGTGGTCCACCAACGTTGGTCATAACCCTGCAAAGGAAAGCCACCACTTCAGCCGCCTTGTCCGCCGACCTTTGAATATGTTCTCCAAAGGTGAGCTTCGCATCTAGCATCACCCCTAGATACTTCACGTATGCTTTGGTCTGAACCGACACTTTTCCTATACCTAGCTGCTGTACTCGGGGGAAGCGCTTCTTCGTGAGGAGCACAATCTCGGTTTTGGCCTCAGCTAGCTCCAGCCCATGGTCGCTCATCCAATAGCAAATTCTACGCATGGTCTGGTCGATTCGTGTCTGCGCCAGCGTCATATTGCAAGCAATAATAACAGCCGCCACGTCATCCGCGTACCCAACCAGCAAGCAGCCTCCCGGCATTTTCAGTCGAAAGATCCCATCGTAAAAGGCGTTCCATAGATCGGATCCTAAGACGGAGCCTTGGGCCGCACCAGACGTTAGCTCCTTCCGCATAGAGCCCTCCGTCATGTCGTACATTAGGAATCGGTCCTTTAGATAGTCCCTGATGATCCAAATTAGATACACAGGAACATTGAAGTCCCTCTCCAGTGCCCCCAGCACGTCTGTCTACCTTACCGAGTTAAAGGCGTTTTTGACATCAAGTGTCATCTGGCCGCTTCTACTACCTCATGAATGGCGTTGATGGTAGATCTCCCCCTCCTTGGATGCGGGATCTTAGCAGCTTCTCCAGGAGCTTTCCGGCAGTGTCTAGCATGCATAGGGGCCTATACGCCGACGGAGCATTAAATGGTCCCTTGCCCTTGCTTATCAGCACAAGTCTCGCCACCTTCCAGCGGGAATAAAATATTCCCGCCTGAAGGCACGAGTTGTACATGCTAAGCAAGAGCTCAGGATGGCTCTTTGCCACCGCTTTCAGTATGTCCAATGGAAGCCCGTCAGGCCCTGGCGCCTTGTTGTTCTTAAGGGAACGCGCTGCGCGTTGTAGTTCCGCCCTTGAGAAGGGCGGTGCCTCGGATCCCTCAAGGGCCAGGGGCTCATCCCGTCGTTTAGGATGAGTGGGGAACAGGGCATGGACTATTCCGTCCATTACCGCCGCGCTCATGGGCTCGCTCTTGCCAAATGCACCCAATTTGCGGATGATAATTTTATACCCTAACTCCCAGGGACCGTTGCTCAGATCATCCCCTAGCTTCTTCCAGCAATATCTCTTACTTGCTTTAATGGCTCGCTTCAGAGCTCTTTTTGCTATTAGGTATTTGGCGATCCTGAGAGCGGCTTCGCGGTCGCGCCTCTGGGCCCGCTGGGCCACTCGGCGCAGCTGCAGGCATCCCCGCCTAAGCTCCGCGATCTCGTCCATCCACCAATAAGCAGGACGGCGCACACCTCTCGAAGATCTCCTCGGTATTGCTTCCTGGCAGGCATGGCAAATTATACCCATTGTGGCACCAATCACAGCTTCAGCCCGCTCGGAGAGCGACCCAGTTCTAGGTATTAAAAACCAGGGATTGCTGACCACGTTCAAGCGCCTGGGAGAACTTCTCGTGATCCATCTTCGTCACGACCCACCTGGCTGGGCAACGTTAGGCCGCTAGCCTGACCGGCACAACATCACGAACGTGAAACGTGATATTCTGATGATCGCTGTATACTCCTTGATCACCCGCCAATCCCGCACACGTGCGGCCAGACGTTCCTGAAGGTCGATGTGGAGCCAGTGTTTAAAACAACCAGCTCCACCCTAGACGCCAATTCTATTAGTCGCCTTCCCTGGAGTCTGGCGAGGGTTCACTCCATTTGAGAGCTTTGCTGTTAAAGTCCCCGGCTACTATCAGCTCTCCTTCTATGTCTCTGAACGCATCCTCAAGAGCATCCAATTTGGATTAGAAGCCCTCGATGGCCTCGTTCGGGGTGAGGTAGCAGCTTACATAAGTAACGCCACCACACCCGACCCAAACGTAGCCGCGGCCAGAGCCGTGACACGTAACCCGAAATCGAGGTGGGTTGAAAACCCAGATAGCCGCGGTACCGAGGTGATCCCGGTACCACACCCCTGCATTGCCATCTCGATATTGTTCGCCGACAAGAACAATGTCAGCAACCTTCTCGAGGCAGAACTGCGTGAGTAGGTCGTGCGCCGTCCTACTCCTGTTCAGGTTCGCCCACAGGACCTTAGCCATTTCGGCGAGACCTCACTAGGGCCTCTCTGAATGTCCCACAGGCCCCCAGAGCCAGCGACATGATTCAACGCCGCCGGGTTGGTTTCAGGGCAGATGAAGCACCTAGGCTGGCTCGAACTTGCAGTCGGCTGCCCTGTGCCCCGTCCGCCCGCACTGGAAGCAGGCATTGCCCCGATCCGGCCATCCACAGCTCCGCCCACGGTGCCCATAGCCGAGACACTTAAAGCAGCGTTCAACCTGGACCCTGAGTCTGAGGCGGCAGTAGACCCATCCAATCGGGACACTACCCTCCTCCAGCAGCCTGCTACCGGCCTCCTCAGCAAAGGCCACGAGAGCCAGTCTTTTTCCGACCTTGTTCGCTCCCGTGAGCCGTACGTCTAGAGGTCCGGTGTAGTCCTACAATGCTCCGAGGACGGCACGCGATCAATAACATTAATGAGAAATGTTAGACCAACCTGATCCACGAAGTGGACTTGGACCTCTAGGAGGTTACAACATAGTCACCAACAAACTGGGATGAAACGGGCCTCCAGTCATCAGAGAGGAGGAGACCATGGACATAATCATCGACGAATTTTTTCGACACACCCTGAACAAGTGTGGCGGGAGAAGGAAGTCGCAGGCAAGGATGGCACC
Source organism: Sycophila sp. Sp_5 (assembly GCA_018906775.1). NCBI lineage: Eukaryota > Metazoa > Arthropoda > Insecta > Hymenoptera > Eurytomidae > Sycophila > Sycophila sp. Sp_5. Next base: position 11,616 of record JACCID010000251.1, on the reverse strand, counting down.
AGGTCCGGAGGGCGTCCCAGCGAAAATCTTTGGTAAAGTTGCATAATTCTCATCAACAAAGGCAAAGGAGGGGCAACCCACGTGTCGTCATCCTACAGGACGTTGAGTTTGCTCAACACAACGGGCAAGCTCTTCAAATTGCTGGTTAGAAACCGAATTTAGTAGGCTATGCAAGAAGCTAGCAGCCTGAACGACCCACAGTGCGGATTCAGAACTGGAGTGTCAACCATTGGGGCAATCCGAAATGTGATCGACTCCTTTGAAAAAGTACAGATTCGACCCCACTAGAACAAGCCAATAGTGTTTTGGCAACGCTTAACGTACGAATCGCCTTCAACTCGGCGAGGTGGGTGGAGATAGTGCGGGTATTCTAGGATTTCCAACTCCGATCCTACCTTCTCCGAGTGTTGAAGGACTACCAACGAGACCGCTACGTCACGTACGTAACGGAGACCGGGGTCAAGACTAAAAAAATGACAGCGGGAAGCACACGGCTCGATCTTAGGCTCATTAGGCTAACTAAAGTAATATTTATTTTTTTTCGACCATTAACATTACAAAAGTAATGGAAAATTTCGAGCTGACCATTAATGCATTACAAATGTAATATTAATTTTTTTTTCGGGCATTAACATTACAAAAGTAATGGTAAATTTCATGCTGACCATTACACATTACAAAAGTAATGGGAAATTTCATGCTGACCATTACACATTACAAAAGTAATGGGAAATTTCGAACTGACCATTAATGCATTACAAAAGTAATGGGAATTTTTGAGCTGTCCATTACACATTACAAATGTAAAGGGAAATTTCGAGCCGACTACTACCTATTACAAAAGTAATGGAAAATTTCGAGTTGACCATTACTCATTACAAAATTAATGGAAAATTTTGAGCCGTCCATTACGCATTACAAAAGTAATGGGTAATTTTGAGCTGAACATTAATGCTTTACAAATGTAATATTAATTTTAGTCAAAAATATTAATGAAGTAATGATTAATGCCGATCCCTGGATTGGACAATTATTGTTCTTGCAGAAAGGCAAAAAACTACTACAATATTGATTTTTTTGCATTATACAATTAATAACAATTAATAACCAAACTATTTAATTAATCGGATTCATGTGTTGGACTTATAACCAAACTAATCTACGTATTCCAAACAAAAACCATAGGATATCCTAATGACTTCTGCTCCTACTGAAACAGATATTGCTGCTGAAACTTCAGCCTAACAATTGAAATAACTATTGTTGATACACTTGCTGTGTGGAAAATCAGTGAAATCGACACAGACCTTTAACCAATATCAAACACATACTATTGCAAATTTACAAAATTCAAGTACCACTAACTGTATATGTTTCACACAATCCCCTCGATGACTTACTGTTAGCGATTCTCCCAGTCTACTCTCAAAGAAACCTTGTTGGCACTAATCATGACCAAGAATGAGCTTGACGACTACTGAAAAGAAATAGAGGTTGTGCAAGCTGAACTTAAAGTTGAACAATAACACTACAAGCAGTTGAAAGAGAGAAATTATGCTTGCGTGTTGCCCTAAATACTCTTGAAACTAAAACTTATTTTTGTGAACATAATTAACTGAAAATTTTTTTTTGTATACAATAATTCCCTTGATTAGTCTTTAACAGTTTAAATCTACTTACTCAAAGAACTAAAAGCAATCTTTAAACTTCTACACAAAAATATGAAGCTATTAACAATGATCTTCAAAAATCAAATTAATCATTCAATTCAAGAATGATTAACAAATCTTGAGTATTGGGGATGTCACAAAATAGAACACACTTATTCTCAATACCGAGAATAGAAAAACTAGGTTCTTTCAGATTTTCAAGAGCAAGTTTGATATTTAGTAAACAAACTCCTAACAAAGACATTACTCAACAAATTTAACAAATCAGATTACTCAAATATATGTATTTCTGACTTTTTTTAAATTTGAACATTTTTTAATATAATGGTACAATAGATAATACTTTGTAGAAATTGATTTGAGTTCTGATATTCTGATATGACAATTTCAAATTCTATATTCGTTAAATCAAATTGTCATAAAATTCCAGTAAAAATGTTTGTATTAAATTTAAAACAATTGTTAGAATCAATTTAGGCTGATATTGCTAGTGATTTTACACTTGGGTGTGACATCTTAAAAAAACTGGGTTTTGGAAATACATAAATAAAATTATTATTAATTACCCAAGTTCAATCGTATATGTACAGAAATCAATAGAATCTTTATTACTGCACTAAAAAAATCTCTTATATTTTTAACTAATATAATTACAAGGGAGGTTAGTTAGTTAAGATTATAATTTTAAAAAAAGAAATATATCAAACCACACACACATATACACTTATTTATTGTTGCTAAATTGCTTGAAAATATTTCAAAAAGATAGTAATAAAACATGTTTTTGCACAAATTTTCTGAACCAAACACATTTCTGTCTTGCAAATCATAAACTGTATATTAAAATATAAATATCAAACGTATAACTTTATAATTACAAGAACTGCCAACTAATATTATAACATTAAAATACCTTTTAATAATTACTGAAGTTATTATCTTATTCTACTTATATGCTATTTATTATGATAAATTGCAACAGATTTAATATGTAGATGAATTTTGGAAGCAACTTTGTTCTGCTTATGCTAGATTTGTAACATAATTTATAATAAAATTATGTTATAATGAAATAATATTTACCAATTTGTGTTACCAATTTATTATTTTAATAATTTCATTAAAGTTCATTTACAAAAATAATAACTAATTTTGTATTTAGTCTTATAAATTCGATAAATGTGCAATCGCAGTCCTTTTCCAACAGATTCTTCAGGGCTTCGCACAAACAATGGAATAAAGATAGAATAGGAACATCCGAACAAGTATAACCGGACATCGCGGCCCGTTCCAAGTGGATTTATATTTATCTATGTGTCTGGAAACATGGGTTTTTCCCGACAATTGTAATTAGTTGGACGCGTGCAGACGCGCATTTCTCCCGCTTATTATAACTATCTTGCATCTGAGCCTTATTCTATAGTGACCCTTTTTACGAGTAAAACATTTAAATATTCGCGCTTCCATTACGTAACATTTGACGCGGTCTACAAACGAGCAACGTGACGCGCAAGATAAGACATTATTCCGTCAGATCTGAAATTGTAAACAGGGGACTAGGTTACGCGGGGTTTTTTAAATATAAAACAAGCATTGAAATGTTCTCTCACGTGTGCGAATACCAATTTAAACTAAATTTAATAAGGAATTTAGGTTAAATTATTAAAAATAATTAAATAACTAACAATAGACTAAAAAAAGGTGAAGTAAATAAGGAAAATGAATTTAAACTTGTAAAAACCTTGAGATAATTTCTTCAAGCCTTCGACTAGTATTCTAAACCATCAATGTTTATTGTAATAACTCAACAAAGAATGTTCATTGTATTAAATATATATGGGACGATCCATGTCAACCGGATCACTGCTGTGTCCAAAATTTGATGTAACCAAAAAATTCGTGCAACGACTCATTTTAAAGCTTAGGATATCTACTTTTTGATGCTGTATGCGCCTTTGCAAAATCCAACATGGCGGCTCCAATATGGCGGCTACAAGAGACAAACTCGTAAACAAAAAATTTTATTTTTCAAATTTTTAGTAATAAATGTTAAAAAAATTAATATTTCATATTTTTTTATGAAAATCTGGCTCATTTCCTACAAAAAAGTAACAGAGACCATTTTCGCTAAAATGAAAAATAAAAAAGTTACAATTTTTTGAAAATTTTCAAAAATAAAAAACTTTGCGATTTTTTTATTCAGAAGGAAATGACTTTGGAAAAAAAGTTTAAAGAACAAAATTGCTTGAAATTCATCAAAAAATAAGTGTGAATTTTTTCGAACTCCTTTGAGCGATTTTTTGATTTTTGGATTTATCGGATTGTTTGAAAAATTAAAAAACTTTCCAAAATTTTTTCCAAAATTTCATACGTAGTCTACGACTAATTCTAAGAGCTTTTTATTTTATAAGATTGTTCAGCAAAGGCGATCCTTTTTGAGTAAATCGAAAAAGTTTTTTATTTTTGAAAATTTTCAAAAAAATATAACTTTTTTATTTTTCATTTTAGCAAAAATGGTCTCTGTTACTTTTTTGTAGGAAATGAGCCAGATTTTCATAAAAAAATATGAAATATTAATTTTTTTAACATTTATTACTAAAAATTTGAAAAATAAAATTTTTTGTTTACGAGTTTGTCTCTTGTAGCAGCCATATTGGAGCCGCCATGTTGGATTTTGCAAAGGCGCATACAGCATCAAAAAGTAGATATCCTAAGCTTTAAAATGAGTCGTTGCACGAATTTTTTGGTTACATCAAATTTTGGACACAGCAGTGATCCGGTTGACATGGATCGTCCCATATACATATAAATTAATAATAAACAATAAATTCAGATAGGAAAACTAGATATAATATTTATTCGAAAGTGAATTTCTGCTTCAACTGCTGCAGTTTTCCCTGACACAATAAATATAATTCAATTCAACAAAATTTTTAGGAGATATTTGGTTACATTCATTTTCTAACCTACAAAAGGGAATCGTTATAAATTTAAGCGAACCCATAGTATCTTCCTAATTTGAATTATCCCAAATATACATAAATAAATAAGAAAAGAAATAAAGCCAGTTTTAGCCTACACCTGCCGTGACCGGCCGACTACAAGTTTTGCCGAGAATCTTCACTTCTATTTTATTGCGAGGTAGACTAATTAATTTTTAAAAGAATAAGCTTTAATATATCGCTTCGGGCGTTGCCGATTGTATAACATTGTAATTCCATTTAATGTTTTAATCATTAAAATCTATAACCTTTGAAATTGTGTGTATCATTTTATTTATTTTTCCAAATAGATTTAGCCTATAAGAAGTCTATTTCCTAATAAGAAGTCTTATTTCCTTATTCCCGATGTTATTCCTCTTATTTCCTTATTCCCTCCCTTATTTCCTTATTCCCCCTCTTATTTCCTTATTTCCACTCCTTATCGTAAGTGCCTGCAAAGGGCCTAAGGCCCTTTGCAGGCACTTACGATAAGGAGTGGAAATAAGGAAATAAGAGGAATAACATCGGGAATAAGGAAATAAGACTTCTTATTCTCGAAACATACTATCCTTACAAAAATATCAGCCGCGCATGCGTAAATGGCATATTTCTAATTTTATAAAATAAAATATTAACTTTTTAATGAGTACAATATTAATTTAATAGATATAATATAATAACAATTTAACTGATATAATTTAAAAACTCAAATGATTAAAAAATGAAAATAAATAAATTTATGTTTAATTTTAAAGAAAAAGTGAAATAAATACAACTATTACAAAATTTATAATTTAATCTTTTTATTAATCCAATAAAACATCTGACTGGTCTTTTTTACTGTACAAATTTAAATAATATAATATCTAAATAAGTATCTTATACTTTTCTTTATTTATATTTTTTTTTAACGTCAACAGGTGTATACTTCAAAACACTATTAACTGTATTCGTCAAGTTACTCAAAGCTTCTCTTTGTATTTCATAACTATTAGATTGCGATGAGGTCTTACTTAAATTATTTGTATTTTTTATTACTGTCGTTACTTGAACTAGGAGTATAATTGAAAGATAAACTGAATCATTGGGATAGTTAAAGTCGTCATCTTCAAAGAAATTATATAAATTCTTCAACAAACAAAAAAAAATGATATGTAATATAATAATTTATGTGTAACTTGATGATCCTATCTACAAACCTCATTTTTTTGTTGAGAATCAATCATTTTTTCATTAGAAGCTGAGCATGTTGTAGTTGTAAGAGCTGACGTCGTTATTGATTTTTTCAATAAATTCTGTTTCTGTTGAGATCTGCAAATTAAAAATATTTTTTTATTTATTTTATAATTATAAAATTATATTTATTTATTGTATAATTAAAGAATTAATTTAATTATCTCTTCTTCTTGACCAACATCATCTAAAAAGTTTGATGGTTCTTCTAGAGGTATTGTGACTTTTGATGGAGAAAGCTGTAGTGACTTGAATCGAGTAACAGAGATTTCTGATGAAGTAAGTTGTGTAGAGTTGAGTTGAAGCACATTAAGTTCTGGAGAAGAAGGTTGCGTTGCCAGAGATGTTTCTTCTACATTTGTCAGTAGAAGGGGGACGTTTTTTCCAGACAGGGGCGTGGCCTAAAGTGGGGGAGGTAGGCGCCAGTGTGAGAGAGATAGCTGCTAGTCTGGCGGGCCCGCGGCGGGTCGTTTTTTCCGAGCAGGCGGTGGGAGGTGGGAGGTGGGTGGTGGGTGGTGGGTGGTGGGTGGTGGGTGGTGGGTGGTGGGTGGTATTGTTAACAACAATTTATAAACAATTTTTAAATAAATTTTCTAATAATCTTTTGTATTATCGATATAGTACGAATGGGTGACGGAGTCGCTACCTCCCCCCCCCCCTCCCCCCCCCCCTCCCACCACCCCGCACCACCCCACCACCACTGCGTATGCGGACTCGCGCATTTGGGCCGTGCCGCCGCGTACTCCGGGGTCCACGCATCCCCGCCACCGCCGGCGCGAACCCCGGATCCTCGAACGAGCCAGCGTCGCCGCGTCCCCGCAAGCGCGCATCCCGGTCCGCGCATGAGTCACCTCATGTCTGGCGGGTCGCCATGCGCCAGGCGGTAAAATTTGAAAAGTTTTTGGGTGGCCCTGAAAAGGGCCGTTTATGTTATGTCCCAGCGTTTAATTATTTAAACCTTTCGTAACCGTTGTTGGCAGGCGCTGAAAATGTATTTGTTGAATATTTTTCCGAATATTCTTTCCAAACACTTGGTTCATATTGTTTATCTATGGCATCTTTTTTCCAAACATTTGGTTTACATCTATTTTCGTCTGTCTTTTTGTCGTTGGGTAGCAGCTGGTTGCGGTCTGAATAACCGTTACAGCTAGCGTTTTGACCCATGTTTACTCTATGAGTTTTCGAAGAATAATGACTCAATTTTTTAATTGCAAGGAAATTTATGCTTGAGCGTTATTTTTGGCCCGAGAAAAAGGATTGGAGGTTGAAAAGGTCGAGAAATAACAAGTCGGCATGTGTATAGTCACACATATTTTAATTTATTAGACAAACATAAAGAATATTGAAAATTACGTATACATGATTACATATTTCTTACAAACTCGCATCTTTTACAGTGAAATCTTAAAAAACTTCGCAATGTTTAGGTTTACAAGCTTGCTTACATCTAGTACACACAATATTCTTATTTTTATGAATTTTCTTACATTTAGTTATATGATTATACAATGTCAAACTTAATCTATCGTTGTCGACGGTGTCGGTAGAAAAAAGAGAACAAAACCGGCGTAAAGTATAACCATGAGACATATAAAACAGAAAAGCAATACAAAATTGCCCGCACACAGAAGAATTGATGCTCTGCAATTGGGGGATACTCCATTCGTAGCTAGTGCTGTTTCGCCGAATTCTATCGATATGCTCCGCGACTGTTGGAGGGAGTCCGTAGCTGTCGAAATAAGAAGCGTGTCCATCGGCTGCAACGTATATAGCGACCCAATGGGTCCCTGGTTTGGAGCTGTCATCTGTGTTAACCACAAGTGCACAAGGTCTCTTCCAATATCGGGGTATTTGGTCGGCTGGAAATACACCCACTGTTCGAGCCGCTACATGAGCGAGTGCTCGCTGCACTTGCAGAGAGTTCATTTTGAATCACAGGCTCGTATATAGGTTCCTTACCCCCACTCTTTGGGTGTGGCGCAGGCGCAGATGTGGAGGTTTCTTTGTTGGGAACTGTGGAGGAGTCTTGGCACTCAAGTTTTTAAAATTTTCACAAACTTGATTAATCTTGGTATTTTCTTTTTTTTTTATTATTTCTTTCCGGCTTCTGTGGTTGTTGCTTGTGCTTCCGATTGTCTACTTCATCCTTATCCTCCGCCGTCGTGTATGTCAATGATCTTTTTATCCAATCTCGCAGCTTATAAGTATAGCCGAGAGCACAACTAAAATATTCTCTTTTTGCTCCATGATAAGCGCAGCAGTGATCATTATGTCTAGGTAGATTCTTGAAGCTGGGACAGTTATATTCTTCTAAATTAATTATTTGCCTTGCGAGTAAGCTTTGAAGCAGCTCGTATTTCGGTTGCCCGCGAACGTAAATGCGCAGCGCGTTACGAGAAATCTCCCGCAAAGCTCTGTACACAGAGTCCAGATCAGCTTCTCCGTCAAACCACTCGATGCCGTGATGATAACATGTCAAATACGTATTTGCTGCCAAAAGTCCTCTAGCCAGCTCTTCAATCTTATATTTTGTTTCGTCGTACTTCACCATCCAGTGCGAAATAAAATGACTGTCGGTAGCTAGCACGGCGATTTCTTTCGGAAGGAAGGTGCCCTCTTTATCGTAGAATCCTTGTATATCGATAACGTAGTCTGTTTTTTCCATGTTTTACGGTGTTTAAGGGACTGTTGATACTGCTGCTAGACGGTTTGAGAGATGGCTGCAAACTGACGGTTATGTATTTCTTTTTTCTTTTTGGAAGGAAGAGTTTCCCTCTCTCCACCCGCTAGAATCCTTTAGAGGTGGTAGGGGTAAGAGCAAGCAATTCTTAAGCACTAAAATCTACCATTACTTGACGAGAGGCATCTATTTCGAGAACGTTGTCAAACTCTGCATATAACACACAGTTTATAGTTTTTTGTTAGTGGGGTATCAAAGCGAACTTCGATTCTAACAGTTCCGTTTTTCACAAGATTCCAATGCCCTGCGAAATGCGCTGAGAGATCGGGCGTAAGATCGAAGGCAAAGAGACAGTACCCGTCGGGATATTCCGAACGGTCAATGTCGTTACCCTCGTTAATAAAATGCATACCAGTGCCAGAATACAGAGTGTGGTAAGCCTCTACATATTGAGGATTGTCTGCCGAAAAGTTGGGTTGCAATGGTTTGCTCGGCACTTGCATTCCGTCAATGTACAAAGACAAAAAGTTTATTCTATAATTTTGAAAATTGAACGGGTTCAGATTTTTATCACCGTTGAAAGCCTTATTGTCAACGAATCCTATTATAATGCGTTTAGGTAGCTGCCCTAGAATAACATTTTCGAGCGAATCGCTAACGATTCCTCGATGCATAGTAAAAGTCTTTATTTCGACGCGAGTTATGGGGTATTTAGCAGTTGTTGTAGAGAGTGCTTTGGCATGGCCAATTAAAACTGCCGGACTTACTTTAACACGACGCACAAGCAATGTAGCCTCGCTAATATTTATTTTATAGTTGGTTGCCGAATTATTCATTAAACAAAAAGAATCTTTTGAACGAACGAGACGAAGTCGCACTTCCACACCATTGAGCAAAAAGCGATCCTGATTAAAAACATCGCAGTGCAAATGCCCTATCAAATCTACAGATTTTCCGTTTGATAAAAACGATTGTCTATTTTTTAACGATTCATTATTGTCGCTATCGGCGGAGGCATCCATATGTCCTGCTATATCGCTTTGCCACAACACTGTAGTTAAATGGGATGCTTTAGCTGCTGGGCCGTAATTCAGCAATGTCTCGAGATAAGCCCTGTAAGGATACGCATTGTTGGGTGGCGACACCAGCTTCTGATTGAAATAAATGTCTATTTGGTTGAACAGAGAGTGTAGTAGATTGTTCACGGGTGCAACAAATTTGTCCGTTGCCTCCGTGTACGGCGTAATTTTCACATTCACTTTCAACATTGTATGCGCCAGATCCAGATAATCTTCGTTTTGAGAATTTACACAAAACTCGATGGGACTCTCGTCGTTCAGAGACGACACGGGTTTGTATGATACCCATGAGCTCGCCTCTATAGCTGTTTGTGTCGGTGGCAGTGAAAATATGTCAAGCTCCGACTTGAGGCATGCCTCCGAGTGACTGTGTAAAAACGACATTTTTTTTTTATCCAAAAATGTCAACAACTTTTGTCTTTTTCTTTGACCTTCTTGCTCGTTTCTTTTTATTTTGCAGTTTAGAGTGTTTTCTTCCTCTGTTCTTTTTGGTATTCCTCTTCTTCTTATTATTCTTCTTTTTAAAGGCGTTCTTTAAACGTTTCACTGATTTCCGCGCTTAGTTTGCTTTCGGCGACTCTTTGCTCGGACTTTACGCGTGCCAGGCAAGAAAGGCAACTGAAGGGATCGCTTCGGTGTATGATGTATATATCCGCTTCCCTCCATCATCTTGTGGATTTATCCGAAGCTTTTCTCTTTAAATTTAGTCCAGATTCGTTTACGCGATTTTGAAAAGCCTCCTTAAAGTTCATATTATTCTCTGTTACATCGTCAAGAATATTAACACCCGCGCGCAGAGCTTCTTTACCAACTGCACGCACTCCTTTGGCAAGAAATGGTAGAGCACTGCGGAATATTCCAGAAAACCATGAACCGAGCCCATGGCCACGCATGCGAGGCGCCCCGATAAAAACAGTACCCACACCACGACCTCCTCCGCCAAACTGGCTGTGATAGTAAGCGTCGTGAAAACTCATCTCGCTACACACTTAATACTCTTTCTTGAAATGAAGTGCAATCGTCAACGTTCCAAACTCGAATGGTATGGGCTCGCCAAACTGATCCCTTATATCAATGTCAATTATCTGAAAATCTATTGTTCAACAAGGGTGTATAGTTTACAGGAGCAAACCTTTTGACAATAGTGCTTCCAAAATTAAATTCTCGAGCATCAAGACTAACGATTCGTAGCAAGGGGGCGTGCGTGTCGCGACAATGTTTGGTTCACACAAATTTGAGTAAATAAATAGCTGATTGGGAATAGCGCGAGCGAGGCTGGCAGGCTGTTTTCCTTCAAAAATACCCGTCGCCAACAACTTTGACTCGGGTAAAATCGTCTGGCGTATTAAAATCTGTAAAAATAAAATTGTATCTTCAAAACCGAGCACTCTCTTTACAGTCTCGCTCAAATACAAGGCCACGTGGTAATCTTCGGCATCTTTCTTGTATACTATGCGATTCACAAACCTCCTTCCTTGTCGTAAAAAATTTTTCTCCCCAAACGCCGTTATGATATTCGTGTACACCTTCGTTTAGAGCGTCAATGAGTGAAGGATTCGAACTGTATACACCGTCGTTTACAATAACTCGACTAGGGGCACTCGTTTCATAGGTTCCTTTAGCAGCGACTCATTAGCGACTGATGTGTTAGCCGTGGTTGCAAGGAACGTGGACTCACGACAGACCGACCCAACCAAGACCGTGAACTTAGAATCCCTCGGTAAACGCTAGGTCAAGTGTCAAAAATTAGTGTTAGTGTTCAGAGGCGGAAATAATTTAAGCTGCTGTTGCTCGGTACAAATAATTGTAAATCGTGATCCTGGACATTTTATAAATTTTGTGATTGTCTCAGCGCCGACCCACGATGGTTAATTTATCGGGGTACGCCACACCCAGCCTGAAAAAGTATTGTTTCTTTTTGCCTTTTCCTCGAGATGCTCGAAAATTTTATCGATTTGATGTTGTTGATTCGC